>CM070672.1:15767326-16067326 GCA_036346575.1 Dendrocalamus sinicus
CACGTCAAGACCACACGCCTGGGACTCAAGAAGTTGGATGATCGCAGCACGCCGACCATCTTCGTCGGCTACGAGCAAGGCTCCAAGGCCTACTGCTGCTACGACCCCTCCACCAAGCGTATCATTGTGTCGCGCGACGTCGTGTTCGACGAGGCGAGACAATGGAGCTGGGGCGACGAAAGCAGCGGTGATCCAGGCGACGGCGTGCCCTTTCAACGTTGAGTACACCATGGAGTACATCTCCGGCATGCCTCGAGCCGATGCGGCATCACCGGCTCACATGTCTCCATCGCCCATGCCAACGACGGCCCCGCACCCATGACACCTACGACGTCACCCACGAGTGCACCGATCGAGTTCGTCTCGCCACCAGCTAATTTTGAGGAGAACTTGGACGTGGACCACGATGATGCTCCACTTCGGTTCCGCGCCATCGACGCTGTCATCGGACCTGCCTTGCTGCCTGGGCTTGTGCCCCGGGTGCTCGACGAGGAGCTGCAGTTCACCACGGCGGACGAGCCTATCTCCTTCAGCGAGGCAGAATGCGAGGCAAGCTGGCCTCAGGCAATGCATGAGGAGATAAAGTCGATCAAGGACAATAACACGTGGGAGCTCGCTACGCTCCCCACTGGGCACCGTGCGATCGGGCTCAAGTGGGTCTTCAAAGTGAAGCGCGATGAGCACGGAAACGTCATTCGACACAAGGCGCGTTTGGTCACCAAAGACTATGTTCAGCGCGCGGGAAATGACTTCGACGAGGTCTTTGCTCCAGTTGCGCGAATGGAGTCCGTGAGGGCGTTGCTAGCTCTAGCAGCCCACGAGCGCTGGGAAGTCCACCACATGGACGTGAAGAGCGCCTTCCTCAATGGCGATCTCAAGGAGGAAGTGTACGTGAGCCAGCCACCGGGCTTTGTCATCAACAGCAGGGAGCACAAAGTACTGCGTCTTCGCAAGGCGTTGTACGGTCTCCGACAGGCACCGAGGGCCTGGAATGCCAAGCTTCATGCGTCCATGGCGTCACTTGGTTTCCAGAGGAGCAGCTCTGAGCACGGCGTGTACATGCGGAGCCGAGGGCCATCGCGGCTGGTCGTCGGGGTCTACGTTGACGACTTGATCATCACCGCACCAGGCAGCGATGAGATCATGGCGTTCAAGCTCGAGATGAAGCGCGTCTTCCTCATGAGCGACCTCGGGCTGCTGTCGTACTACCTCGGCATCGAGGTAAACCAAGGGCTAGGCGGCATCTCGCTATACCAATCTGCCTATGCAGAAGCCGCTGAGCGAGCGCATGAGCACCTGCAACCCCTGTCTAGCGCCGATGGAACCAAGGCTCAAGTTGAGCAAGGATAGCACTGATCCACTGGTGGACGCTACCGAGTACAGGCGCGTCATCGGCGGATTGCGCTACTTGGTGCACACCCGACCAGATCTTGCCTACGCAGTGGGCTATCTGAGTGTTTCATGGAGAAACCACAAGAGGACCATCTCAACGCGTGAAGCGCGTGTTACGATGTGTAGCGGGAACGCGTGACTATGGTCTTCACTACGCCAGGAGGGAAGATGAACAAGCTCGACCGGTCGGCTCTGTGTTGCCGACATGGCGGGCGGCGCCGACACGCCGCAAGAGTACCACCGCGTCATCTTCTTCCTCGCGCAACCCCATCACTTGGCAGTCCTCTAAGCAAAAGGTGGTGGCTCTGTCCTCATGCGAGGCGGAGTACATTGCGGCAGCTACAGCAGCCTGCCAAGGCGTCTGGTTAGCTCGGCTCGTGTCCGACATGCTCGATCGTGTCCGGGCGCCGAGCTCAAGGTGGACAACCAGTCCGCCATCGCCCTCAGCAAGAACCCCGTCTTTCACGACCGAAGCAAACATATCGACACTCGTTTCCACTACATTCGGGAGTGCATCGACGAGAATAAGATCGTCCTTCGGCACATTTCGATGGAGAACCAGCTAGCGGACATTCTAACCAAGGCGCTTGGACATGTGCGGTTTCAGCAACTACGTGCGTTGATTGGCGTCAACAAGATCGGTGAGCACAGCAAGGACTAGGGGGGAGAAATGTTGAAATTACTCCAAAGCGGCTCACCGTTTCCTCATTCACTCCAGCGTCACACCAATTCTCTTTTTATCTTTCTTCCGTTTCACATCAGTAGTGGAGCAGTTTTCCCTTTGATTTATTTTTCCGCTTCCTGTTTAATAGCGGCAAGACTGATTGCCTGGACACATCTGGACCCCTAAACACCCGAAATTCCATTTTTAGATCCCAAACAAAAAAATTCCAAATCTAGACCCCCGCCGAGCGCGCGATCTCCTCGCGCAGACCACTGTCGATCGTGCGGTGTGGTACCGCACGACCACATCAGTAGCATGGGTCGTGTGGTACCACACCGCACGACCACCCGTTTTGCATACCGGCCGCACTACCCGCCTCCCAACCGCACATTTAGTTTTTCCGACCGCACGGTTCTTATCCGGGCCGCATGACCAAATGCGGAGATATTTGAGAGATTGGAGGACAAGGATGTTTGCAGATGGAAAACTTTCCTGGACAGACTCTGACACAATTAGGACAGTTCGATATAATTAAACGCTCTAAAGCGATGAGCTGGCTGAAGCCTTCACTCGAAATAGAGATCAAGTTCGGACAATTTTGTACGCCCAAAGATGTTATGTCCTTTAAATTATTGAATGCTAAGATCTTGTCATCCAGGACACTCAACTCACTGCATTCGATTTCAAAACGCTGGGAAAAACTAAGCGCGGCGGGGAAGCGATCGTGCGGCTGGTGCGTAAAACGGGGTGGTCGTGCGGTGTGGTACCGCACGACCCATGCTACTGATGCGATGCGTCGCGGTACCACACCGCACGATCGGACAGGTGGCGGCGTGAGGAGAACGCGCGCTCGGCGGGGGGTCTAGATTCGGAATTTTTTTCGTTTGAGATCCAAAAATGGAATTTCGGGTGTTCAAGGGTTCAGATGTGTCCAAAATTCCATTAGTTCATGCATCCATGCAGCCATGCATTAGTTCATGCGTCCATGCAGCCATGCATTAGTTCATGCGTCATTTACTTTTCAGTTTGTAGCATGCATGCAGTCACTTTTCAGTTTGTAGCATGCAGTAGTTATATGCGACTTTAGTGCTAATAGTCATTGTTATCTCTTTGTTTTATCCTATAAATAAGAGTATGAAATACAAGGAAAAGCAGCCAGTTGAGGCAGCACCAAAACATTGAGTTCTTACTTGTTCCAAGTGTTCTTGAGTGCGCCATTGTCGGTGAATCCACGACACATTTAATCTATAGCAGTGGTATTGTAAGCAGTAAAAAACAGATTGCTTATAGTATCTGCGATCATACAAGCATTTCCTTGGACCTTGAGGATGTACTATGTCAGCACATGACTACTTTTAGCACTATATAAACAACACATTGACATAATGACAGCCAATGATGTGGGTTTTGGTACGCAGAAGTAGCATGAGGATATCTATTTGCACTGACTAAAGAGGACAGCTGAACAGTTGGTTATTAAATTCCATTTATGTAATGAAACTTAAGAGGACAGATGAACATTTGATTTTTAAAATTTTCATTCTTGTAATGATAGATTAACTGAAGAGGATAGCCTAACAATTGATTATAAAAAATTCATTCATGTAACAATAATGAATAATAGTAACGAAAACGTCAGCTTTTGCCCCTCAAATCCATCCATGTTATTCATTATCAGCATAACATGATAAATTGCTCTATTTTTTCGGTTTAGATTTTTGGCAACAATTATAATGTCCTTCTATTTTCTGCAGTCTGTAATCCTTCAAAAAGCATTTTTGTGGCGGGACTAGCTCAACTCTTTTTTTTGTGGCAGGGGGGTGGGGGTGTCAGGAAAACCATTCTACATCAGAAGTACATTTGGACATATCAGAATTTTGGACATTTTTGGCACTGTTGCTACCCGAAATTCCGGAAATAGCCTCTTCGAAAACGAAATTCCAACTCTAGCCCCCACCTGACCGCACCATTTAACCGCGTCGCGACACGTGTCCAATGGTGCGGCCGGGGAGCGCACCACACCTGAGTGGTGCGGTCCCCGACCGCACCACTCGCTCGCGGTCACATCAGGGGCAATGGTGCGGTCCCAGGGCGCACGACACCGTGAATGGTGCGGCCCCTGGGCGCACCACTCGGCTAGGGTTCCGTCCCCCTAGATTAGGGTTAGGGTTTTGCGCAAAATGTAATTTATAATTTTTGTTTTGATTACATAGTTACATAAATATTATGTATACACATGTAAAATAATTTTGTAGAGTGTGCAGCAAACTTATAATATAGAATAGGAGATGCAAAAAATATGAAGTTTTTTTTTCAAAATTGGTTATGTATTGCGGATGATATATGTAGGAATTATTTTTTTTTGTAGATTTTTATTTTTGAAATATTTTGGTACGTTGTTAATGTTGTTTGAAAAAAATGTATTTGATGTGGAGTGGAGTTTGCTGGTAGTGTAATTTTATTTGCATTTATGAAAATTAAGAATTTTGGTTGGTAGAGTACGATAACGATTAGTGTATTTGTGATTTTCGTACATTGCTGACCGTGAAAAATATGTTGAAGTGGCAATAACATTTTTCGATCATGTTATGTTGTTTTATTGGAAGAAATTTAATGAAGTTTTTTTTAGCACAACTGTGATAGAAACAATTGGACGAAAGGAAGGAAAGTGATATTGAACACGTGGGAATCGTTGAATGCGAAAAGACGAGATAATAAGCTTAGCTGAATAGAAATAAACTTGATAATACAGTTGGGCTTAAAATGGTAATTGACTTTTAGGGTTTGGTATGTTTTAAGGGTTTGCAATTCCCGTAGTTTTTGCAAGGTTTGGTAATTTTGTAGTTGTAATATGGCAACGAATCTGATTAAGTCGTAATAAAAGTTTATGTGCATTGCAAGTTGGACATGCAAAAAAAATTATGCTAAATTTTTTTGCCGAAGGATTGAGCGTAGAAATATCGATGCATATAGTAGTAGGTGAATTTTTTTGCCGAAGGATTGAGCGTAGAAATATCGATGCATATAGTGGTAAGTGATATTTTGAAGGTTAGTGATATTTTGACATGGCAGGCATGTGGCATGTGTGGAACTCTGTACTTGTAATGTTTAGAATTCCACCACTAGTCCTAACATGCATGCCTTAGGGAAAATAACTTGCTGGGTCTATTACATTTTGTCTACTGGGTGTAGCGTGGTTGTTTCCCCTTTTTGTCGCGCCCTGAAGATGGCTCCGCTACATCCTTCTTCCTGTCACTCTTGGTCTTGAGAGCTGCCTCACGAGCTTGAAGCTCCTCCTCCTGATGCTTGATGGCAGCTTCACGCAGACTTAACTGCTCCCGCCTCCTTTGCAGCTCATCCTCCTTGCCCTTCAGACAGATTTGGTCCACCCTCACGCAGCGCTCTTGCTCAAGCCGCATCTGTCGTTCCACCTCGCGAGCCTGAGTCATCTTGACAAAGTATTGTCCTTTGCTTTCCACCTCCACTGCCCGGTTATCTGGCCATGCCGGCGACACCTGATCCACCCATTCGATGAACGTGCAAGCCTATGTGTGGCGTGGTATATGTCATGGATCAAGTTGAAAAATGATAACGAGAAACAAATGATTTAGTTGTGGTCGTTACCACGAAGTCGTCATCCAGGTCTGGACACTTGAAGAACCTACGGCCGTATTTGGCTCGTTGTACTCGATCAGTCCAGACTCCCAACATCGTCCTAAAGCCGCAATGGCACTTCGGGCGCTCATGCCACTCCGGCACTCCAAATGGGTCGGACCTCCAGGAAGACATTGTTGTGTAGTAGTATTGTGATGCCTTGAGGAGGAGATGTGGTATGGAAGACATAGGAGGGAGGCCTTTATGTAGGCAGGTTATCTGGTGCAGTGGGCATAGTCCATGGAGAGGACGACATGGGAATCTTTTGAGGATAGTCAGGATTGCAGTGTAGCAATAAATGTCCCTATGAAGGCTTTTCGGAGCCTGCAAAATGTACTGTATTCTCATGTCACTGCGGAAAGCTGGCCCCTTTTTTCATGTCACTGCGGAATGCTGGCCCGTTTTGTCAAGTCACTGGGCAAAGCTGCCTCGTTTTGTCATGTCACTGCGCACCACTGGCATCTTTTTGTCACCTCACGGAGCAAAGCTGGCCCGTATTATCATGTCCCTGCGCAAATTGTCCTTTTTTGTCATGACACTGAGGAAAGCAAGCTAGAAATGATGTCCTCCTTATTCAAGCCACGGGGAACTGAAGATGATGGCCTCATTCGGTAAGAGGTGTCATTTGATCCAATCTTAAAATTTATTTCATTGTCAATATTATGTACATTTGTCCCTGTATGCATTTTATGCTTTCTTATGTAATGCCTTTTGAATGTGATGTGTATCATTGCACTTGGGACTTTCAGGGAATGACTTATTGACTTTGACACTAGCTCAGGGACTGAAAATGGATAATTGATGAGATAGGCTTCTCCCGATGACTGCAGAATTTGTGCATTCACTCTCTTACGTGTACGTAAAAAATTGTACCACACGTCATTCTGCCAACTTAACGTATTAGCCTAATATTTATATGTCGTAATGGCCTAGCCAGAGTCATCAAGCAACTCGGTAGGCGGTAGCTCAACAGCAGCTCATTTTGTGTAGTCACTGAGCAAAAGCTGAACTCGTTTGTCATGTCACTGACCAAAGCTGACCTCTTTTGTCATGTCACTGAGCAAAGCTGCCCTCTTTTGTCATGTCACTGAGCAAAAGCTGACCTCTTTTGTCATCTCACTGAGCAAAGCTGGGCCGTGTTGTCATATCCCTGAGCAAAGCTGCACTCTATGGACATCTCACTGAGCAAAGCTGCCCGTTTTTCACATCTGTGTGCAAAGCTGTCCTCTATTGTCACATCTCAGTGCAAAGCTGTCCTGTATTGTCACATCTCAGTGCAAAGCTGGCCTCTGTTTTTTGGTGGTCACTGCATTAAGCTGCCCCGTTTTGCTATAAGTAGCACGGTTGGAGTCCCATGACATTGTAAATCGAACAAAAAAAGTACCCTTCTCTTTCGTGGTGAAACTTACCATGTCGGAAGCCGAGGGGCCAGTGGGATTTGGGTCACCGAAGGAAGACATTCCCTTAGAAAGGAGGGATATGTTCGGTGCACAGTACCGATTGATACCGAGCCGGCGTGCTCAACCAGTGTGGCCGAAATGCAGACACAATGAGTACGCGGTCGTCCAGATCTTGGATTCCCCGAACGATGACGGGCGACGTTTCTTCCGATGCTCACGCTCCGGGGTACAAATTAGTAATATTACATTTTTTATTGCTTATGGACCCTCGAAGTTGACCGTCTTTTTTTTTTGCAGATGGCAAAATGCGACTTCTCTCGCTGGATCGACCCTCCTCATGAACGGTATGTTGATCGTTATGTGGATACATTGTGGGCTCGAATATGGGACTTGGAGTACCGAATGGAGAGTCTCACGAGGAGAACAACGACCTCGCAATGGATGCAACGTGAGAGGGGCAACGAGGAGGTCGTGAATATAGGAAGCTCTTATGATCCCACATGTTGCTGCGCGAACCCGAGCTGCATATGTGCATGCCACTACCACGACGGCCAGCCACGTCCGAGGCGGCCCCCTCAGCAATTCTCCATGTGGGTGCCACGAGGCTCGTTTGGCATGTAGGTAACGAGGGTTATGGTTGTGTCGTATTTTAGTTCATGTATGTGTTGGGTGTACTACTTTCCATAAATTGTTGGGTGTACTACTTTCCATAAATTATGTATGTGCAATGTATGTGTTGTTTTGTGTTGTAAGTGTGTGACGCCTTCATGTTCTGTGGCCTCTTTCCGTAACGATGTAATGTGCAACGTTGTTAAGCATGCGATGGATTGGTTGTTATCTTCGTGGAGTTGTTATCACAAGCCACAAAAAAAATGCAATACTGAGCAAAGATGCCCCGTTTTGTCATCCCACTGGGCAAAGGTGGCATGTTTTGTCATGTCACTGCGGAAAGCTGACCTCTTTTGTCATGTCACTGCGGAATGCTGGCCCGTTTTGTCAAGTCACTGGGCAAAGCTGCCCCGTTTTGTCATATCACTGGGCAAAGCTGCCCTCTTTTTTCATGTCACTAAGCAAAGGTGCCCCTTTTTGTCTGCTCACTGCCCCTTTATGTGCGTGTATGATTTGTGTTGTCTGTGTTCTTTGTGCGTGAGGCTGCCCCCCCCACACAGCCTATAAAACGGAGCCATCCCTCACATACTCCCTTGCCATGTTATCAGTCACCTCTTGAGTTAGTTGTTCACAATCAGTGTAGTTTTCTTTCGTGCTCACTCCCCCAGACTAGGCAATGAGTCAGCTCAGCACGTCTTCATGGGCACCCACGGTGATGTGCCCAAATTGCAACACCTTGGTTAGACGTAGGACATTACAGACGGCCACGAATCCTGGGCGACACTACTACAAGTGCCCCTATCACTCGGTGAGTCAGATTGTTTCGGATTCGTTGAAATCGTGGTGGTATGTTCAAAAAACTTCATGTCATGGAATCGCAGGAAGCTCCTGGTGGTTGCCGATTCTGGGTGTGGGAGGATGAAATGGGCAATAGGACAGCCAATGTTCGCCATGAGAGAGTTGTCGTGGGGGTTGCGACCCGCCGGATGCGCATCGTTCGGCTGCACTAGAGTGGAAGATAAATTTAATGTTGTGTGCTATTTTGTTTCTTGTGATTGTTGTTATCCTCAAGTTGTAGTGCTGGAGGTTCTCCTCGTGTATGTTGGTAATGTTTTATGCTATGTTGTCATCAAGCTATTTTGGTAATGTGTTAAGTACGGTTGTGTTGTATTTTAATTGTTATGGGTTGTCCTGTGTTGTCATCTCTCAGTTGGTTGTATGCCGTAGTAAATCAAAGAACTTAGAGCAACCCTTTTATACTGGAAACCATCTTTGAACATCAAACCATCAAGCACTTGAAAAATATCACAAAAATTACAACAGCACAATTACAAAAATTCATTTATCATCTCGTCGCCGCCGCCTCAGACGACGTATCTGATCCTCCAAGAAGGTGAACCTGCTAGGGGAGCGCGGTGCATCTCGAAGGTCGTAGTGCGAGGTCTGCGTCAGAGGCGGTGGTGGGTACATCTCTGTGGGGAGTTCCGACTGCTGGCCTATAATAGAGCTCAGCCAATCGGAGGAGGGGTCTACATCCTGCAATGGAAAATACAAAAAAGTTTATAATCATTATTTATATCATGTGTTATGTTTACTACATGCGTACATACCGGTGCATACGGCTGTTGGAATGACGATGACGCTGCGAAATCACCCATGTACTCCTGCGCCGTGTAACCTTGGTACGTCTGCCCGAACCACTCGTACCGCCCTTGCGTGTCTGCTCGGGTGGACTGACCGCCCAGGCGCATATGTCTCTATCTGCTGGGGTGACTCGTGGTCGCTATCAGAGGCTCGTCCCGCCGCCTCCGGTGATGACGACGGCTGTAGCAACGTGCTATCCCTTCGCAACTGCTGCAAGGAAAACGTGTGTTACGAATAAATGGCAATAGAGTGGACGAATGAACTGATGGCAAATGTCGTACCGCTGGTCCAAAACGCTGTGAGGACGAGGGAACGCAGCTGGGATGACCTCCGGACAGCGACAGACGACCGCCGGACTGCGACGGACGACCACCATACAGCGACGGACGTGCTGAAGGTGGTGCCGACGGCGGCGCTGAAGGCTTCTCTCTGCGGACGCGTCGTGCATGGACATCATCCCTGTGCTGACTACAGCTCATGGCCTTGATCGCATTCCTGAGGTCATTGAAGATGCTACGCGCAGAAGCAAGAACCCGGTTGCCGCCCTCCCCACGCTGCAGCATCTGAAAAGCCTCGTGCTCAGCACGACGCATATGCTCGCACTGTAGGTAAACAACAAATGAGTTAAGACGCACTGTACGTAAAGAAACAATGAGTACAAACGTACTGCAGGTGCACGTACCGCCTCGTCAAGACATGCTGCTCGATGACGGTCTGGGCCGGCCTGTATGGCATCTTCGTGCACGACCTCTGAAGAACGGGGTGGGGCAGGCCCAGTAATCTTGCTGCGGGTGCGTGGAATGTACCACTCTAGGTACGCACCGTATGTGGCGATGTCGTGTGGCCTAGTCTCGTCCACAACCTCTGTGCTCGCTGAGTCACGCCACAGGTCTGTCCACGGCCGCTGTGTGGCTGTCCAGTCGTCACCATGGTGCCCTCTTCTTGTTTGCCTGCAAGTTAGTGCACATATTGTACAATTAGTATTATCAACACATTACTACCTTGCGTACAGTTACCGTGCAATGGCTTACCGGTGGGCCTTCAGTGGTAGTGCCCGTCCTGGGAGGGGTGGCACGTGCTGGTGGAGGTGAAACTGCCTCAGCACTCTCTGCGGGTTGTACGGTTCGACGAAGTGCGAGAAGACGAGGTGACAGGTCATCAACCAGTACGTGTGGTCTTGGTGGCACTGAGATGACAACCCGTAGGGGGCAATGAGCTGAATGAACCCTGCATCCCATGGGAACCAGACTATCTCTTTGTCATGAAGCCGCTCGAAATGGTTATGAAAATCTGGGTACACACGCCTCGCTCTCTCCTTAGCCCACCGCAGCTGACCATGTGTCCAACGAGTCCCCATAGTCGGCCCATCTATGGGGTCATGGCCACCAGCCTGATCGTAGAACTCCGGGCGGAGGTCGTGGGGTGCACGGCCTTCTCGATCTTAGGCCTCCCAACCGTGAAGTGCTCCCAAGACCAGATCAGAGGAGCACATAGCACGCTGCCAAGACCAGCTCGGCGGCCTCGTCTGTTGACAGGCATCACACAAGCCTCGATGCGTGGCACTAAGGACTGCAGATCCCGGTGTGTATCGCGCACCTCACCGGGCAAGGCATCCGCCAGGACTCCGCAAGGTGTATGTACGTCGGATGCACGGAGACTCCGGTGGTCGTAGGAAACAAGACTCATCCGAACAAAAAAGGATGTATGCCATGAGGTGCGTCCGCACGACCCCTCGAGGCGTCCACGGCGGCAGTCATGAACTCGTAGCCACGAGTGTGGCACACCGACATGTTATGCGGGATCGGAGACCGATCGGGCACCTGTATGCGTCCTTCCACCCGCGCCACGGGGTGGCACTCTTGCTGCACCACGGATGGGTAGACTACGGCATGGACACGCCCCGGTGTAATATCATCTCGCCCACCGGAAGTGGAAGGTGTGAGTCTCGGTCTCCAACGATCCACGAGTGCGGACAGCAACGCCATATCAAATCGCAACGTATATGGAACATCCAGCATGCGAGCAAGGGCAAAAGACGGTGTCTCGCAGCGGCGGATGTACCGCTGCCTAGCGCCGCTGCTCGGGGACCCTAAGGGCCGAAACACGGAGGGCCCTCGGGCATAGATGCCCACGCTGTGCATCGGTGGTGGTCATCCCAACGGGCCTCAAGAAACTTGTACGCCATGTCCTGCCGATGATTGAAAACAAGTCAGTACGCAGTGTCATGAGAATATGCAACATACATAATTTGTAGGTAATGATAATACATCGTAAAATAAATGTAGTTCGCCCATGAAGCGTCACTCGTCACCTTTATAAGTTGCCACACTGTCTCCCCTGCAACACCTCCAACAGTGGCATACACTGCCTCGATCCGTAATTTGTTCCTTGCGGTGTCCCGATCGAATGCGGAACGCACGTATCTCCGTAGCTCCAACAGGCTCATGGTGTTCAGATTGCGTGCCCGGATCACAGTTCGGTCACAATTATTCAGGTCTGCCCCGTACGGCCCGTCCCGTACGAGACCACTTCTACAGAACACGAATAAGTCTTGGATGTCACCCATGGCGTACCTAACATAAGCCCAAACTGAACCCTCTTAGTATATATAACATGCAACAAGTGTACCATCATACATAACCTACTGCGTACCACATACAAGCGTACCATTTATGGAGTGCGCTAACAAATTTCTATATAAATCAAATTACTAATGTAATGTACTTTTTTCCAATTTCTATTCTACAAATCTTAATTACATGCTACATATATTACAATTTTTCAACTTCATAGAGTCTAATTTGTTTTTAACTTCTCATTGTATTTTTTTACTTTATTTGCAGAGCGCGCTAACACATTAAATTCAAATTTTACTGCAAATCAAATTACATTTTTTGTAATTTCACTCCTATTTTGTATTATTATTCTACTAATTAAATCACTAATCGAGCAACTCATTTTTCATCATTTCTTACTTACGATTTCTTACATCGATCAAATAACTACATTTTTGCCAATCATTAGATCCTCTACATTTCTAGTACTACTTCCTCTACATTTCTAGTACTACCCAACAATGTGCCATGCTTCATATATGCAGCGTTACAGTTTAACATAGATTTTTTTCACGAACATGCACAGCAAGATCTAATATTATTCAGTGATTTTGGTTACAAGAATGAGTACATGTTAATACAAACAGTACATGCGCAAGTGGCCTTTCCGACTAGCTATGTGCTTCACAATGACATCATTTAAATGTAGTTATAATCCACTTAACAAACAGCAAGATTACTGGTTACAACATCAGTACAAAAACTATTCACATAAAATATAAATTACAGTACTCTACAACTACAAACATTTTATCAAACAAAATTGCAACATACTACGACCCCAAATAACTACAAATATTTTACATTACAACAACATTACTTCATTTCTTAACATAAAATATAGAATACAACACGATAATTACATAAAATATAGACATATTGAGATCGTTTACGCTAATTACAGGCTAATCACTATAATACCATCTTAAATGCATGGAGATGATATTTACCTTTTCTTGAAGCTCACGAGAGGATCTACAACTTTCACAATTGCGAGAACTTCAGATACCTTCCAAAATTACTCCAAATCCCGTGTTTGCCGTTCTTCTTTCCTTCACTATGAGCGCCCTCTCTTGCTCCCTCTCTGGCTGCTTCTCTATCTAGAGCAAATGCAAATGCACTTGAGCCTTCGAAAGCCATGCCACCCTCTTCCTTTTATCGCGAGACAAAAACGGCCACATGCACAGAATGAAGTAGGGGCCGGTTCTCATATATATACACGTGTTACAATCCTGCAAAAGAACATGCAATAGCAGCAGCACGGGAGCTACTTCCAGCGAAAAAAACCAGCAACATGCAGGAATCCTGGCGGCTTTTGGCGACGAGACGCGACGCAGGCATGTGGTGTGGTTGGCCACCGCACCACCCGGCCAAATGGTGCGCTACCCCGCCGCACCATTGCCTCTGATGTGACCGCGGGCGAGTGGTGCGGTCAGGGACCACACCACTCAGGTGTGGTGCGCTCCCCGGCCGCACCATTGGACACGTGTCGCAACGCGGTTAAATGGTGCGGTCAAGTGGGGCTAGAGTTGGAATTTCGTTTCCGAAGACGCTTTTTCCGGAATTTCGGGCTTCCGGAAGACCCCCTCCTGCACCTTCCGGGAAGCATCCGCGCTCCTTGTCGTCCACGACTCACAACCACATCGAATCTCAGCCGTCTTCGATACATCCGACCGTTCTGACCTCGACACCGCCTGTGTCTAGTCCGGTCACCTCGTGTCTCACCACGACTCCGCCTTGACGTCCTGCAGTCACACAGACAAGAAACACGTCAAATAGCACCGCTCGATACATGAAAGCGTAAATAGCATAAACACATCATACTTACCTATGATGAAGTTAAAACATGTCGAATCATCGGAATATGCATCCTAATCCCACACGACCAAGTTTTGACCAAGTCCGACAGAGCCCGATTGCACCCCGTAACGTCAAGGTCCGAACCCCTCAAACCAAACTCGGCTCTCCTAAACCGATGTCAATTATTCATCATAAGCACGGGATGACCTCCACATGGTCTCTCACTATTCAATAGTATAAACTGGTTTTGTTGAAGATATACCCAAAGTGGAAGTTGGAAAATAAGTTTTCTTGAGAATGGCAGAACAGAATCCTGATTTTATTTGAACTTTTCTTTTACTGACAAGAGACAAAGGCTAAGGCTTACAGAAGTTTACTGATGTAAGGGGAACATTTAATCTATAGCAGTGGTACTGTAAGCAGTAAAAAACAGATTGCTTATAGTAACTGCGATCATACAAGCATTTCCTTGAGGATGTACTATGTCAGCACATGACTACTTTTAGCACTATATGAACAACACATTGACATAATGACAGCCAATGAAGTGGGTTTTGGTACGCATAAGTAGCATGAGGATATCTATTTGCACTGACTAAAGAGGACAGCTGAACAGTTGGTTATTAAATTCCATTTATGTAATGAAACTTAAGAGGATAGATGAACATCTGATTTTTAAAATTTTCATTCTTGTAATGATAGATTAACTGAAGAGGGTAGCTTAACAATTGATTATAAAAAATTCATTCATGTAACAATAATGAATAATAGTAACGAAAACGTCAGCTTTTGCCCCTCAAATCCATCCATGTTGTTCATTATCAGCATAACATGATAAATTGCTCTATTTTTTCGGTTTAGATTTTTGGCAACAATTATAATGTCCTTCTATTTTCTGCAGTCTGTAATCCTTCAAAAAGCATTTTTGTGGCGGGACTAGCTCAACTCTTTTTTTTGTGGCAGGGGGGTGGGGGTGTCAGGAAAACCATTCTACATCCATCAGAAGTACATTGGACATATCAAAGAGAGGGTTCTAATCTATGAATTGATTTTGCAGGAGAAAACATTCAGCAAAAGTATGACCGAGAACAGAAGCCTTTCAATAGTCTTCAGGAGCTTGTTCTTCCTCTTCGTGCTCATCGTTCTCATCACTTGATGGCAACAAATCAATCCAACAGGAGATTTCATATATCAATGGGGAGCTCTTTGTGCAGAGGCCACTGAAGATGTCACCAAGTTTGAAATGGTGCCGATATGAACGCTAAGTCCAGACAATCAAACGTCCGTTTTAGAGACATCGTGAAGGACTCCCATCAAATGGGACTCAAGTGGTCTAAACTGTAATGACCTCAGTGAAGGAGCCAAGGAGAAGTGAGCAGTACAAAGACTCACTGAGGCCATTGCTGCTCTCCAAATCAATGGACGGGACCTACGTCATTGGCATCGATAGGAGCAACAAGGTCCCCTGTGAATGTCAACGAATCCAACAGACGTTTCCAAGGGCAGTCACTTTTCTTTAATGACTAGTGTATGTGCCTATGCGTTGCAACGAAAAATCAAATTTTACAACCAATTAATATCCATGCTACATACATTTATCATGGGTATACAAATATAACTTCAACGCAATGCTCTGATTCCTCAAAAACAATTCTAGAAACCTATAGGTACTGCAACGTGTTAATACAATAATAACGGTGAAACAAATAGAAAGTGTCATCATTAGGTCATTCAAGAAGGCTAGCATATTTTTCTTTCAACTGAAAACATACAATAAATTATAGTAGTCCTAATGAGCATATCTTATAAATGAAAAATTGTGTCCTCGTACTCTCTCTAGTGGGACAGTGTTCCATAAACACGCCAGCAATGCTGACGATGATGGGTGTCGCCGTGATCTGTGTCTACGTTGGTCTACTTGTGATCTTTGTCTGTATATATGTTGAATTCTTAGTTTCTCTTCACGACAAAGCAACAAAGGAAGATAGGCTGAACCATTTTTCACGACTATCAACAGTTTTCTTCTGGTAATGTCTCTTTGGAGTTTGGAAGTTCATATATGTCAAAAGTCTCGATGATTATATTATATATGACAACGCAAGCTTTTAAAACAGAAATCTGCAAAAATTCTCGGGTTTGAAATACATGGGAGCTCTTGTTTATCCCGATCAAGACTTACACTATGCGACCAGTACATGGTTCTCTGGTGAAATATAGGGTGGAACGTAACAAGATCTGCATCTGGACCTTGTATCTAAGCCATAACAGCCTTGCGGTACCAATAATATCTTTACACATAAATCCCAAAGCTGTCCTCTCCCCTGCCGGTATTCTATGGATGATTCTTTCAATTCCGGTGACATCCGGATCAGGCTTGCCCATTTCCCTGTATATTGCCCAATAAAACATGGCGTTAAAAACGTATCAAGATTTCAATGGCACCATTGAGCCATGGTTCCAGAGAAGGAATGACATGAATTTTTGCTAAAATAAACTTTCGTTAACCAGATATGATGCAAGGGTGACACTAAAGACCCTACCAAGATTTGAACAGAAGATCTTTTACAATTATTGAAATGTAGAGGAGACCTAAGGCTTAGTTGGCACTTGTTTATTGATTCCTTACCTGACCTCAGAAGACAAGGCTTCAACCTCCAAAGAGGAATCCTGGGAGCTATGATCGCCATCCACAGCCCAACTGCTAAACCATGTCATGTCATGGAACTCTTCCTCTGTAATCCCTAGTCCTCATAGGAAAGCTTTATCTGCAATCCCAAAATAAAAAATAATCTCTGGAGAGCAATTTAAAGAGATTCACTATAATTTTCAAAAGAGGACATATTTTGTTATTATGTATGTAACTAAGCTGTATGCGTCGATGCGACATGATACATCCCAAACAAAATTTGCTGCAAGGCTTGCCAAGTGGAAGTTACTTGCATAGTGCTTCCATTGGCAAAGATGGTGGCAGCAGATGGCTAAAACAAGGCCCCAGAGATGATGATTGTCACAGCCTTTTTCTTCTGTATGGTTATATTGTTCATGAAGATAGCACATTATAGTCATGTCTGGAGAGAAAACACAAGCTTTCTTAGATACATTCAGCTAATTTCATGCATTTCTGCATCAGTATATCTGAACATGAAATCCTTGCATGATTTTCAAATAGAATCACCTGTTGCAGGTCGGCATAAATGTTTTCCAATTGCTAGATATCGAACTCCACTTATCGCGTCTATTCCATGCAGATTCAAATCCTCAATTGCATTGTTTTTATGTTCTGTATCAGTGCTTATGTTACTATCTTGAAGTACATTATATGAGTTTATGACCATTTTGGTTTAAGAGTGCAAAGATCTAGAACATGTAGATAAATGAACAAATGAACCAGCTTCCTCGCACAGTTGCACATAAAAATATTGAGTGCAAAAGGTGCTCGCAAAGCATTCAAATGCCCTTATGTCAGCTATGCAAAAGGTACTGCACCTTCCTGTCCGATGCACCAACAGGAATCACTCCCCACTACTGAACCCTCACAAAAATGCAGTCCTCTTTGACATTGGAAGAGCATTTTCTTGTAAGCAATTAATAATGCAAAGAAAATACAGTCCTCTTTGACAGCATGTTTACACAAAATAGTCATGTGCCCATGCATTGCAACGGAAACCCATACTTCATACAAAATAACCGCTTTGTTTTTATTACACTTATGGATTATTGCACAGACGTCTCTTGAATCCATCCGTACATTTATTTATTTTACAATCTTGTAATCTAAAAAAAAAACTCGACCTGCGGGGGGAAAAACCCCCCGAGCATCATGCTTAAGAAGAAGGTCTTCTCACGCGGACCGAGAAAACCCCCGAACCCCTGCTCCACCCTTACACAGCGGCACCAACGCCCGACCTTTGTGAGACGACCGGCGGATCCTTTGGATCAACGCATGCACGGGCCTTAGACCGTGCTTTGGTGTGGTAGCGGCGAGGATTTTTTCCCAAGCCTGAAATTCGCTCACACTGAGAGTCGAACCCAGGACCTGGGGGGTGCTACTGAGGCGCTCTAACCGCTAGGCTAGAGGCCCTTTCGCACAATCTTGTAATCTTGCCACATGCTAATGAAAATTTCTTAAGCTAAGAAAAGTGTAATGTTTGAAATGGATGTAATGATTGGATTGAGCATATTCAGAACGTACAAATGACAATATATAGAAAATAAATAAGCATGTGTATAATAAAATAATCGAAAACAAAAAAACTATTTTCATTTAGAATTTTGGATTATACATATTGATTTGGATTTAATTTAAAATTCATCATCAATTCAACTTCAATCGAAGCTTTAACAATCCAATTTTTGTTTCGAATTCTAATTTAAAATTTGTACTTTTTGAATGCACACATACTAAAACTATTTAAACTGAGCTATTCTTGTACATTCGAGTAACACAATTTTTGGAACTTTAGTTCCTAGCTTGTACATATTTGAATACCACATATTTTGGAATTTATTATTCCAACTTCATATATATTAAAATCAGGTGTTTGAATTTGTAATTGTATATATTTGGATACCTTTCTTGGAATTTTTATTTTGAAATTATTTTTTAAAAATTTATTTTCTAGTTTAAACGTATTTGCATGCCACGGTTCTTTTAGATATTGTATTTCCGAATTGGCAGGGTGGCTGACCTCCTTAATCTCAACTATGTGTGCATGTACAATGGGCCGACCTTGGGCAATGAGAGCATGTACGTCCCTTAGCCCTATATTTTTGGACAGGAGTAGTGCTAAATATTTAACTTTTTCTAATATAGCACCAAATTCTAAGATTTGTTTCAGTGCCATATAATCTGAGTTTAATTAGCACCTATTCCCTCATCTGTTGGCGTTGTTGCTGAGGAATTTCTCTCTCCTATGGTATTGAGAAGGGGCCATTTGAGCCTATTGAAATAGGATAATGTGTTTACAAAGAAACATCTACATCCTTACAATCTATTTATTCAAATCTATGTATCGGTAGGATTGATTGTAGAGAGGAACACAACTTCATACATAGATCGGGACTCTGGGTTAGACAATACAGGAGTGAGCTTTCTTTCTGTCTTCTCTGATTATTTTGAGAATTTCAAGTTATTTATTTTTTCTGATTAATGTGGAAATCTTTGTATTCGTAGGATTGATTGTAGACACGGAATACAATTTCGTACATATATTGGGACTGTGGGTTATACAATAAAGGGACAAGATTTCTTTTTTTTTTTGTTTCTGGATATTTATGTTTTCTAATTAATGTACGAATTTTTAGTTCTTTATCATAGGGTTAACGGGGAGATTTCCAATAGAAGATCCATTTACAGGATAGCAGTATAAAAGATATCTTGTATTTTTGTCTGGCCTCTTGGTTCATATTGATTTTGCTGATCCAGCGTTCCAGCCTGCCAATCGATGCCCAACAGCATGCAACTTGCATGTATGAAGTAGTGAATGGAGTGGAAACCGCAAGGTGCAGTAGGTTTGGTAAAAATGAAGATAAATAAATAGTTTTCTTCTAGAGTCCTACACGTTGCTTGCCTTGATTAACTCGGTTAGTGTTGGATTCGGACACCTTTCATTGACTTAAAGTAATTGAATCGATCTAATATCTGAAGCAGACGTACAAAGCTCTATATATGTTCACAAGATATCTCTTTTTTCAGATTAATGTGGGATTTCCTTGCTATTCTTTTCATTTTCAAATTACACCTAGGATTAACGTGGGCTCCGAAAGAGCCTTCGGTTAGTGAAGAGAAAGATAACACTGTGATGTTGTATAAGCATTGCATATACACCACTACTTAACTGTACCACTTTGCCAAGCCAGACCCTCTAGGCTGCCAATGCAACAACCTGGACCTCTTCGAGAGTCGTCATTTATCCAAGTTGACATACCATCTAGGCTGCCAATGCAACGACCTGGACCTCTTCGAGAGTCGTCATTTATCCAAGGTGACATTTACGGCCTCGATGTTACTGTAGAAAAGATTATCACAGACAGTTAAAAAACGTCATCACAGATGGTTTTGTAAGCTGTCTGAGTTTATGAGTCAGTAATGATATGAGGTCATCACTGACGGTTTTCGAACAGGCTTTGATACATACTATCACAGACGGTAATTAATTCATAACCGTTTGTGATAGTTGGCTATCACAGACGATTTATAGTAGAAATTGTCTATGATAGCTTATGAATTACAACGATTTTAACTACAAACCATCTATGATAGTCAACTATAACGAGAAAATTGCCCTACAAATAAGTTAATTTCCGCTGTCCAAACCCTATTTGTGCCTTTCAAACTGTTAGTTTTGGTTTGCAAAATTGAATTTGTGTTTGTTTTAGCTTTGTCTAGTTGCTGGTCATATCTTTGGTACCATAAACTTTAAAAACAATCCGCGTCCAAAACCATCTAGAACACACCAAACCATAAATTTCCAATTTTCAGCCAGAAGACTCCCCTTTCTGCCGCCGCCACAAAAAATGATATGACTTTTGTTTTCGTTATCCTTTTTTTGAGTGAAACCACTGCCATTAGATTCATAACCTCATTATACATCTGCCCATAAAATTTAGCTTGATTCCAACAAGTCAGTTAAAAGATATCTATAGTGAAAATTGATCCAAATTTTTGGTTTGAATCTGCAATAGGCACCAGTTATGATTTTTGTGCGAATTTTTTGGTCAGTTTTCAGAATGTGGCCCCAAAAGAAAAATTGTAGAAAAACCCATCAGGAAACATATGAAAAATAATCACAGAAATATCGGCATATGGCAAAAAGTTACAGCCAAAATACGAACATACTGTCTAGTGGACAAAAATCTTCAGTTTCTAGATTTGGATCAATCCTTGTGCTTTTTAATTCTAGATTGCTTTTTTTAATTATCTTGTATCTATCATTATATACATTTGTTATATACTTCATTTGGCCTTCAACTATCCTTGTTTGATCAGCAACATAGTCTAAGTGCTAGGTACGAATTATAATTCAGTTCTGTGTAATGTCTAAAATTAACTGATTGTTCTCCATTGCTACATATCTAGCCTTGCATACTACACCTGCTACTAACCGAATAGGTGCCAACCTTGCAATTGCTTTACTCATCACTTGGGTGAAAGTTGTCACAAACCAGCCACTTGTTGCACCACATACTTTACACTGGTAAGATCGTTGCAAGAGCTTGGTAAGAGCCCTAGTGTTGGATGACTTGATTAGTCATGGTGGGAGTCTATGCAAGTGTTAGTCATGGGGAGTCCATGCATGTGTTTGTCATGGGATAGGTCCATGCATATGTTTTACTAATTGAGAGTCAAATGCATATCATTTGTGTTCGGATCGATTACTTTATTCATTGGTGTGCTGGTGGTTTGATGATTGTTATGACCAGTGGCAGACTGGCTATGAAAGGGGTCCTGAGGCCATAGCGTGCCACGTAAGTCAAGGTGGAGCAACATCTTAAGCCAAGAAGCATGAGAGAAATACAAGGATCGCGAGGAGGCAATGTGTGCAAGTGGTGTGCCAATTGATCTTCTGCGTTTCAAGTGGTGACAGTTCTCAAAGCAGACATACGATCTTGGCAGCAAACATTGGGCATCACAAACTATGGTTTGATGTTGGTGTGCTATGAGACTTGGGTGTTTCAAGTGGTGACAGCCTCGGCGTAGGCATACAATCTTCGCAACAAGTCATGGGCATCGCATCATCATGAAGACCGGTGGGTACCAATTGAGGAAATTATCCGAAATTGGGTGGAGTGGTGGTTTGCAAAATCATGGCGTTGCTCTAAGTGGTTTAGGTCATGTCTTTGTGGATGGAATGTCTTATCAGGCTTGTAGCGTCTTTGGGAAGTCATGCTTCAAAAGGCGTGCAAGTGTACGTAATATAAAACCCATTTATGTGTGGGTTGCTGGGTTTCACATATTGTAACTGGTGTGATCCTCTAAGTAGTAGATAGTTCTTAGGGTTTGGTGTGAGGTGATAGCCACCACTATATAAGCCTTGTGTTTAGTCATTTGTGACTTAAGACTAGAGAGATTAGGGTTATGATTTCCTCGTGTTAGAGCCTTGTGTGTGCTCTAGGCTTAGAGCTCTGCTATCTCGAGATATTAGCTGTAAAACATCCCTCTCCAAGTGATATGAACATCCAAAGCTTACTCAAATGAGTTATGCCATGGATCCTCTTTTGTGTTTTCGATTTACTTGGCTTTCTTGTTTGGCTTTCTCTCTTCTTGATCTATCCTAGTGCCAAGGATGTGTCACAGTTGGAGATATCTCTTAGAGATAAGATCACATCCATCTAGGCATGGTCTTGATGAAGTTCTTGAGTTTGCTCGGATTTCCACAAGAAAGAGGTGATTTTGGGATTTTACTCTTCTGGGTGTTTTGAATTAAATTCGTGCTATGATTTGCTTGCTATGGCATGTGAGAACCCATCTAAGGTTACCTAGAACATCTAGAACTCACGAGCAAGAGCCGATCAAGATTTTCCTCTTTTGCCCTTTTTGCTGCACCATTCATTCAAATATAAAAAGCTCAGAACTTTGGCAACAATTCTCTCGGTCGTTGATTGTAATATATTTCTGACATCCTAATGAAGGTGTCTGCCAAGTTTCAAGTCATTCAGACTAATAGATCAAAAGTTCCATCAATTCTTGATTTTGAAATCATGTTGATTTTATTGTTCACGTGATGATTTCATTGTAGTTATACTATCAATTTTACTGTAACAATGCTACCGATTTTGATCAGTTTCGTTTGGATTCTTTCATGTGGGTGATTGATCTGTGAACTTCATAACTTCTCATAGTTATTAGACTAAAGAATTCAGAGTCGTACTTTCACTTTGAGAAAAGATTTGAAAATTAAAGGTGTTGTAATCTTGTTGGCTCCAATTCACCCCCCCCAGTTGCCATCTTTGATCCTACAAGTGGTATCAAAGCAGGGTTGTTCTTTGTTTGATCTTAACTGATCATGTGCAATAGTGTTTGAGAGGTAGCACAACAAGCATCATATCTTTGATGGGTTCACTATCCCATTGGAATATAAGGATGGCATTATTGTACATTGAGGCTCAAGGCTTAGCCATTTGGAACAAAGTAAAAAATCATTTTGGTGTGCCTATCGGTGACGTGATCCTAATGTTGTTTAGTCAGCTGAGGTTGAGGCAAATGCTAAGGCATGCAACTTCTTGGTCCAAGGCCTAGGGAGATCTGGGTTCAACCGAGTAGCTCATCTTGCATCCGGACATGAGATCTAGATGACCCTCCCTTATTACCATGAGGAAACATTAATCAAGAGAGACTACCAGAAGCTAGAAATGGAACCCGAGACCATTGACTTCTTCTTTGGTAGATTCCATAAGATCTTGAGAAATCTATAGTATGTTGGTGTGACCTATGCAGATGCTGACAATGTGGTTCATGCTTTGAGTGCTCTTGACAAGAGTGTTTGGAAAATAAAAGTCACACCTATCAATGACAAGGTGGACTTGGCAAGTATAACTACGGATATGCTATATTCACATCTTAAGACCCATGAGATAGGGTCATAGCCAAGAAGTCCAAAAGTCAACAGACAATGACTCTTGTGACTTGTCCTATCAAGAATGACACTTCTTGTGAGAATGCTTCTTCTGGCTTTTCATCGTCTTATTTTCGAACCATGAGCGATGAGCTATCTTCTCCACTCTGCTGTAGCCACCTCGAACTTCTCCTCATCTAGGTATAAACAGGCTGCGTCAGGCCATGGAATTGCAACCCTGAGCAGCCTCGCCTTGTTCCGACGTCTTCATGTGAAATTCAGAGCAACTCATCGCTGCTGCCTGCCTCAACACTGTCATCAAATTACCTTGCTTCCAGTGATCCCTCATCTTAGCCATCTACTTCCAGCGCTTCCCAGTGCTCCTTCCATTCTCTTCTACACCTCGCCAAAGTCAATGCCCTACCAGAGCTTCTAACTCACCGTACACCAAGGACCTCCACCGCCCAAAGCTCACCACTGGGTCACTCTATTGACCATGGG
Organism: Dendrocalamus sinicus; assembly: GCA_036346575.1. Taxonomy (NCBI): domain Eukaryota; kingdom Viridiplantae; phylum Streptophyta; class Magnoliopsida; order Poales; family Poaceae; genus Dendrocalamus; species Dendrocalamus sinicus. Next base: position 15,791,160 of record CM070672.1, read on the forward strand.
TATCTGCATCCAGCTCCCTAGCATTGCCTTGCTCCCAAGATTGCATTGTGCACCTCATTGACCCATGCCAAGCCACATCGTCGGAATTTCATCGCCGACTGAGCCTCACCACCACACCCTCTCACTGCTAACCATCTCGCTGTGCTCTCCTGGCCCATCCAAGCAGATAGATGAGTTTGATGAGCCACGGTGATGTTCTTAGTGACATCATCAGTGTCTAGTTCGCCGCCATTCATCGTCACCGACGATGAGCAGCCACAACCTTTGATCCTTCCCATTCGGCCATCCCACATGGTCGACACGTCAGCACATAGTAAATATGTGGAAGCCAAGTGATGCCACGCCAACCTCAGACTACCACCTCACACCATTGCAATGCTTTGCCACGTTATCTTCTGAGTTAGTAGCCATGTCATCTACCACGACACCTCTTTTGCACACTGTCTACAACGTCACATAGCCATGTCAACCCTAGCTGCTACGCCACCCAAACCCTAAGCCTATTCTTCCCCAGACCTAGTTCACATGAACTGTGTCTATGACACATGGGTCCCACATGTCAGAGTACTATTTCATAGACCCAATGCACCATAGACTAGTGGATCTTGCCGTAGACATGGTCTATAGACCATGGGGGCCCTTATCAGCATCTAATCCTTTTTATATGATGTCCTGTATTCTAGAAATTCCAAAAAACCCAGAGGGCCCACATGTCAGTCTCTAGGCTCTTATTAAATTAATTCCATAGGGAATATTCCAGAGAATATTCTCCTTTCTCTCTCAATTTCCATGAATTAATTTTTGGCAAATCTTCCATGAGCCCGTTCTTCTCTGTCCTAACTCCGATTGACTCACTTCTTCTTTTTAAGTTCACCTAAAGTTTAGCTCCATCTTTGGATTCTAGTTTTGTTATTTTTGTATTTTATTTGGTTTTATTTGAATTTATTTGTAGTTCATTTGCTTTCTCTCTCATTGGATAGTGTTTTCGAAGAAGCAGAAGCAGGACCAGATGTCCAAGAATTGGTAACTAAGTAAGGCCAAGGCAAGTCGTGTCTTTTGATCATGTTGAACCTATTATTTTAAATCTATTTAATATTATTTTATTTAAAATTATTATGCATTGCTAATTTAATGCATGATGTGGTCGGATGAAACATGTATGACCACGATGTGGTTAGACGAAATCACGACCGTAGGGCAGTCGGACAAGGTCCCAACTATGGGACAGTTAAACAAAACGTTAACGACCACGAGGTGGTTGGACAATGTCTCGACCGCAAGATGGCGAAGACGCACTCTTTCCCGCACAACCTTTAGACTTGGAGTCAACGAAGTGAGATGGCGAGATGATGACTCATGTGCGTGTGGCCCATACCCCACCCTTCAGACCTAGGGTCGATGAAGGCAGCAGTGAGACGAAGCTATGGCACGCACAGCCTGTCCCTACCCTCCAGACTAGGCATCAACGAAGCGACAGTGAGACAAAGCTACAGCACGAGCGTCATCGATGAAGTCAGCGGCGAGATGAATCCTTGCGCATGCAACCCATCCCCCACCTTTGGACTTAACATCGATGAAATCATCGACAAGATAAAACTGATGCACATGCTGCGTGTCCACTTTTAGACTCATGGTCGATGAAGGCGACAGCGAGATGAAGCTACAACGTGCGCAGCCCATCCCCACCCTTCGGATATCGAGGTCGATGAAGCGGTTGCGAGACAGAGACTTGCCAGCGTGCGGCCCATCCCACACCCTTTGGACTAGTCGTCGATGAAGTCGGTAGCGAGACAAAGACTTGCTAGCATGTGCGGCCTGTCACCCACCCTTTAGACTAGTCATCGACAAAGTTAGCGGCGAGATGAATCCTTGCATGCATGACCCGTCCCCCACCTTCGGACTCGCAGTCAACGAAGGCGGTGATGAGACAAAGCTGATGCGCATAGCCCGTACCCCGCCCTATGGACTCGTGGTCAATGATGTGGGCGACGAGACGAAGCTGACACGCGTGGCTTGTCCCCACCCTTCGGACTCTGGGTTGACGAAGTGGGTGGTGAGACAAAGTTGACGCACACACCGGATGAAGTCCTGACTATGAGGCAGTTGGATGAAGCGTCCACAACCACGATGTGGTCAGACAAAATCTCGATTGTGTGGCGATCGGACAAGGTCATGACTGCGAGGTGGTCGGACAAAAAGTCAATGACCACGAGATGGTCGGACGAAGTCTTGACTGCAAGACAATCGAATGAGGTGTCAATGACCATGAGGCAGTCGGATGAAGCATCTGCGACCGCAAGGTGGTCAGACAAAGTCTTGACCGTGAGGCAGTCAGACAAAGTCTTGATCATGAGGCGGTCGAATAAAGCGTCTACAACCACGATGTGGTTGCATGAAATGTCTATGACCGTGATGTGGTCAAGCAAAATCATGACCACAGGGCAGTCGGACAAGGTCACGACCGTGGCGCAGTCGAACAAAGTCTACGACCGTGAGGCGGGGAGGTTGGACAAAGTCTGTGACCACAACATGGTTGGACGAAGGGTCGACCATGAGGCGGTCGGCTGAAGTGTCCACGACCACGATGTGGTTGAATGAAATCATGATATATGGGCAGTTGAGCAAATCGTTAACGACCACAAGGTGGTCAGACGATGTCTCAACCGCGAGATGACGGAGAAGCTCTCCTTCATCTATACGTTGTAGAGTTAGCGCGGAGGCTGTGGACTCTGCGTGGTCATTTATACTCCATAGAGTTACCCAGCACGGCTAGGTTCCTGTGCTTTATACTCTGTAGAGGACACCAGGGCATGAGGACGCCATGTAATTTTTTTAGAGTTGGCTAGGATTGCTAAGTTCCCGGTGCTCTATACTCCGTAGAGTATGCTAGGGCATGAGGCCGCCATGCAATTTTTTTATACTCCGTAAAGTTGCGCGGGACGGCTGAGTTCTTGGCAGTTTATACTCCATAGAGTACGCCAGGGTACGAGGCCATTGTGCATTTTTTATACTTAATAGAGTTTCCTGGGATGGCTGAGTTCCCAGTGTTTTATACACTGCAGAGTACGCTGAGGCATAAGGTCGCTGTTCGATTTTTTAATACTCTGTAGAGTTGCTCAGTATAGTTGAGTTTCCAACGCTTTATACTCTACAGAGTACGCTAGGACGCGAGGCCATTTTTTATTTTTTTATACTCCATAGAGTTGCTGAGGATGGTTGAGTTCCTAGTGCTTTATACTCCGTAGATTATGCTAGGGCACGAGGCTACCATGTGATTTTTTCATATTCCGTAGAGTTGCCCGGGACGACTGAGTTCCCAGTGCTTTATACTCCATAGATTATGCTAGGGCACAAGGCCGCCATGCGATTTTTTACTAAATTACTGCCCCACAGAGGTCGGGCAAAGTTACGACCACGAGAAGGTCGGAGGAAGCCATGACCATGACATGGGCGGACGATATAATGGCCGCAAGGTGGTCGGACGAGGTTACAACTACGAGATAGTCAGACGTGGTCACAACTGTGATATGAGCGGACGATGTCTGGACCATGAGGACGGTCAAATGTCTGGACGAACATGTACGACCACGAGTTACTCACTCAGAGGTGCAGAGGCACGGAGCTGAGGCCGATGGAGGCTGGAGGGCGCGAAGGTCAGTGGAGGCAACGCGTGGTTCGGCGGAGGCCGGAGGGCACAAAGGCTGGCGAAGTCAACGTGAGGCCCGATAGAGGCAACACGATGTGCAATGGAGACCCGTGGAGGCCATGTGAGGTCTGGCGGTGATGACATTTGCGTGGTGTTTGGCAGAGATCAGGCAAAGTCTTGGGAGGGCCAACAGAGGTCAGACGAAGTCTAGCCGAGGCGACATCCACATGGAGTTTGGTAGAGATCATGCGAAGTCTAGCGAAGACCATGCAAAGTCCAACAGAGGCCGTGCGAAGTCCATCGGAGATGTTATCCACAGAGAGCTCGGTGGAGTCACTGTGAAGTTTCATGAAGGTGATGCACAGTCTCCATGCAGAGATCGAGCAAAGACCTTGGTGGAGACGGTGCAAAGTCACCGCATGGAGATGACATCCGCGCGGAGCTTGATGGAGTCGACGCGAAGTCCTGCTAAGGTCTATGCGTGGAGATCATGTGAAAACCTTAGCGGAGACCGTGCGGAGACTACATCCGCATAGAGCTCGGCGGAGTCGGTGCGAAGTCCCATGAAGGTCGTGCGTAGTCTTTGTGCAGAGATGGTGCAAAGAGCTCAGCGGAAACTGTGCGAAGTTTTCGGTAGAGAAGTTGGAGGTGGATGCTTCGTTCCCAAATGTCGACCATAGGGTGGTGTGTCTGTCGGCAAAGACTTGATCTCGGCGTGGTCGGAGATGTCGCCGAAGTCACGACTGTGGTGTGTCGTGGGTGTCAACACAGCTGGCAATGAGGCGAAGGTTTGGAGCATGAACGAATCATGCAGAATCCCAGCCGGAGAGACTCAACATTTGCTGGTGTTGTTTAGAGGCCGACTCCCTGGTGTCGAGATGACAGCATGGGCATCACGGTTGATGGCCGTACCAGCATGAGCGTCACGATTGATGGTCGTACCAATGCAATTGTCGCGATCGGTGGTCGTACCATCACGAGCGTCGTGGTCGTTGCCATGGGGTACCACTGGCGCCACGTGTTGGACTCAACTATCACTATTACTTCACCCCTCTTTCACTTGGTTGCCGTCACTTTCTAGTGCCTTCTCTTGCACAGCTTCTTGCACGTCCCAATGGACGGTGCCAACTATTGCGGCTATTGACCAAATAGCATATGAGAGGGCTAGCTAGAGAGAACCAATGAAAAGAGAGAGTGCCCATGTATGGAATGAGTGGATCTGGCCCCTCATACCCCACTTGGGGGTTTATATACATGAGTGGGATTGATACACATGTCTCTATACTATTGGGGTTATTACATATTAGGCCAGTTGCAAGGCCCCGCCATGGGGGATTGGGCCACCCCTACAACAATGCCATATCAGTAATATTCTATCTAAAGGAGAGAGAACGGAGGTCATCATTTCCTCAGGTGATAATTGTGAAACATGAACCAACACACAAAGTGACGACTGCAAGAACTGTTGGAGAAGAGCCACCAGTCATCCATGCGTTTTGTGGGACCCACATGGTGGTGTGGCCTGAACCTACGGACACAACCATAGCTAGCAGCAGATCCAGCGGCGACTGGCTCGACCACGACGACCGGAGGATGTTGATGATGACATCGCTTCTTTGGACACAGACAACACTCCACCAGCTACTACACATGCTACACTTGGTCCCATGACTACGGCACATGTATGACAATTCAATTACCAGGTAAGCTCGTTCCTAGGGTTGTTTAATTTAGCTTCTGAGAGTAGGTTGCTGCCTGATGCATGTGATGTGATTGTGCTTAGCAATATGGGTAAGGACCAAGGAAAGGCACATAAAGTTATGGACACACATGGGATGAATATTGAAGGTCACCATGCCGGTTTGAGGCCAGGACAATCAAGGGTGAAAGCTGGGCATATTCTAGAATCTATTTCAGTCTTCAAAACAGCACTTACTTCAAACGAGTATAGAAGACAAATACGAAATCCAAATGAAGTGATCGTGGACTTGTTGGAAAGCTTATGATGTCCTCTTTTCAATGGTTCTAGTTCCACCTCAAAACTAAACCTGAGCTCGTGCAATCTATGACACAAGTTTGAATAGTTCCAAACCTTGGCGCTAGACCCTGTATCAGTTTGAGCCCAAGTGGAGAGTTGTGTGGGATATTCACGGTCCCTCATGGATGTGATCCCCATATCTCTAGCCCCTCAAATAGAGCTAGGGACACCACTTTTATGGTTCAGGTTTAGTTTTTGTTTGTTAGCCCTAGTGTGCAATATCCACATCTTCTCTAGTGCCGATTAAACCTATGGAAGTGTGTTTCTGAACCTCACAACTATTTTTAGTTCTTTAATTCCTATTTGCATTTTATGTTGCTTTTAGTTTGTTCTTCCTTCTTTCTATGGTTGCGTTGCAGGAATCGATCTTTATGATCAGGTCAGCTGCATTCTTAGCACGGTTGATAACCATTCATAGTGTGGTTTAACGATTGCTTGGCATCCCAGACACATTTGGTTGGTAGCCATCATCGTCAAAATCATCCTTCACAAATCGTTAGTTATCCCTCACCTGAAGATCAGGACCAACCCTCACATCAAGTGGTATCGGTGTATAGATTGCTCAGTGAGATTTCAGTTCTATATTTGTTTTTCGTACCTATAACCAGAAAATTGCCCTACAAAAGAGTTAATTTCCGCTATGCAAACCCTGTTTGTGCCTTTCAATCTGTTCATTTTGGTTTGCTAAATTGAATTTGCATCCATTTTAGATTTGTCTAGTTGCTAGTCATATCTTTAGTCCCATAAACTCCAAAAGAAATCCCACGTCCAAAACCACGTAGAGCACACCAAATCATAATTTCCAATTTTCAGCCAAAATACTCCCCTTTCTGCCGCCGCCACAAAACATGCCATAACTTTTATTTCCATTATTCGTTTTGAGTGAAACCACCGCCATTAGTTCATAACTTCATTATACATCTGCCTGTAAAATTTAACTTCATTCCAGTAAGTTAGTTAAAAGACATTTACGGTGAAAGTTGATCCAAATTTCTGGTTTGAATCTGCCATATACAGCAGTTGTGATTTTTTTGTGAATTGTTTGGTCGGTTTTCAGAATGTAGCCCCAAAACAAAAAATGTACAAAGACCTGTCAGGAAGCAAATAAAAAACTAATCATTGAAAAATTAGCATCTGACAAAAAGTTATGGACAAAATAGCGACGTACTATCCAAGGGACAGAATCTTCAGTTTTCAGATTTGGGCAATCATTGTGCTTTTCAATTCTAGATTACATTCTTTTGACTCATCATACACTTGATTTGGCCTTCAACCGTCTTTGTTTGATCGGCATCATAGGCTAAGTGCTAGATACAAATTATAATTCAATTCTGTGTAATTTCTGAAATCAACTAATTTTCTTCATTACTACATATCTGGCCTTGCAAGCTACACCTACTACTAATCGAATAGGTGCCAGCCTTGCAATGGCTTTACACATCACTTGGGTGAAAGTTGTGACGAACTGCTTCGCACTAGTAAGATCGTTGCAAGAGCTCGGTAAGAGCTCGAGTGTTGAGTGACTTGATTAACTCTACCATACATAGTAGTTGATAAGAACTAATATTTATTTGTGAGTTTCTCGTTACTGCTAACATGGCTATATCCGTCTTTGCTCATAATTATTGCATTAACTAATTTAATCCTGCATTATGTTTGCTAAACTTTCTTCCATGCAATTCAGAACATCATTCGAGAAACCTTGGACTAAACCTAATCTGTGCCATGCAATTCAGAACAACATTGCATTATCCATTGCTCAAACCACAGCACATGTCAATGCATTACAAGACCAATACAACACTCGACCCTGCTTTAACTAGGCCTAATTATCTGAAGCAATGGGGAGCTTTACACTAAGCTTTCAGTGCCTAATTTGCTCAACCACAAGGCATACAAAAAAACCCCTATATATAGAAGGACAAAAATGCTTTCGCCCAGCCCTACCAATTCCATCAGAAAGCCAACCGGCTACAAAAATTTCTGTTCCATGTTATCAAAAATTACTCCTTCACCATCATTTGCACTTTCCAGCATTCCTCCGCACAGGCTCTGGTTCTTCTACTACGGATAATCAACAACTCCCTCCAACCGCAGCAAGGGCAGCGGATCAAAGGAATCTGATGCCGCCCCCTCCTTAGCGAAGACACCCGACGAGCTTCATTTTCCGGCAATGTCGGCACCAATAGAAAAAAAAAGAGAAGGGATATGAGGAAATTTGAAGAAGGGCACGGTTGGGAAAGGTGACAGGAAGTTGATCCAATTTGGGGAAAGGGGCAAGGGACTAATGGGGAGGGGAATTATTGCCTATCGACTAATAATCATTACTTCCATTTCAAAGGACCTTTATCTAAATTTCCCGGTACGTTGGACAGGTCAGCGCCCCTAGTCAGCAGCCCGATCCCACGTGGTGAGATTGGAACCATTAATGAACCACTTAATCAAGATTTGGAACCTCAATGTGCATTTTGTGAGTTGAAGGACCTAGATGACCGTTTAGAACAAGTTTAAGATCTACAGTGCATTTTACTCTTTTTTATTTTTATCTATAAAACCATTTGGTGATGCTCTATAAGAGTGATGAATATTTGATATTATTTATACTTTACTTTTGTTGTATAAGTTTGATTTTGGGCATTTGTATTTTATGTTTCTGTTGTCTGAAGCTGGCGGTCATATCGGCAAGGATGCCGTGGTATGACTGGCCATAGCGGTAGTATCGGTCAGTGGTTGCTAGTAGCCATTTTTCTAGAGGGTGTCTTTTTGGAGTTTTTGGGTTGAGACCTAGTGCGGTAGTACCGACGTTGTAGTCACGGTATGACCAGGGTGTAGCGGTTTGACCAGCTTTGGCAAGGTGACCTAACCGGTGTGGAGTTGTCGGTTGATCGGCTTGGTGGCCGCACTCAGACCGGCTCTTGTGCCGAGTTCTTTTTGAGTGCTGGTCTTGGTGGTATTAGTCATGGTACAAGTCTATATAAGTGTTAGTCATGGGGAGCCCATGCATGTGTTAGTCATGTGGTAGGTCGATGCATAGGTTTTGCTAATTGGGAGTCAAATGCGTATAATTTGTGTTTGGATTAATTGCTTTGTTCTTTGGTGCGTAGGTGGTTTGATGATTGTCATGGCCAGTGGCAAGACTGAGACTACGGAAGGGGTCTTGAGGCCATAGGGTGTCGCTTAAGTCAAGGTGGAGCAACATCCACCACTAAAAAAAGGTCATCACAGAAGGATCAAAACTGTTATCACAGGCGATATATGTGGTTATCACAGATGACTCTCAAATTGTCTATGATAATTACAACACAGATGGTTTTGCAAACAAACCGTCTATGATATATCAGGTATCACAGACGGTTCTTAAACGTAGCCATCTGTGATATCTGAATATCATAGACGGCTAATACTAAAATCCATCTGTGATATCTCATATATCATAGACGGTTCTTAAACATAGCCGTTTGTGATATCTACATATCACAGACGACTAATCCCAAAAAACCGTCTGTGATATTTATATATTACAGATGGTTTATTGTTACAAATCGTATGTGATAGCTATTTGAATATTTATATTATTTCTTATTTTTTGGCTAGCCTAAGGAAGTGCTAGCCATGCCCTCTAAAAACAAGCAAACAGATCACATATATAGCACACGATAATCATTACACAGATCTCACAAATGAATCAAACAACCAAATGAAGTACATTTTAATGAAGTGTTTGATTAAGCACAATTGAGTGACTACAATTGTATCAAATGTTTCAACATCTAATCATCATCACCGGGGTAGAACTCTCCAGTCTTATTTATGACCTCTGGTATCAAGAATTGGGAGAGATTTTCTCAAATTTCAGAGAGTTTGTCAAGATCAAATTTACTTTCGTCGAATTCCACGCGTTGTCGCTAGGCTTGAGGTTGTTGACAATGAATTAATAGCTCACAAATAACATTGTTTATTTTATTACAATAATCCAATCCTAAGGTATCCTTGGAAGCTGGCTTAAACTGGGCAAAGTACTTCTTATCTTCGGTACGGCGCTTCTTAGGTGATGGCTCGAAATTGGCTCTAGTGACTGAGGAATAGTCGTCACTACCCGAAGTTCAGCTAACTCTACCTCGGCTTGGTGAAGTTTGTAGGTGATGTAGCTTAGCTCATCCAGAGTTGCTTGGTACGCATAGTCCAAAGACCGTGTGAACTCTACTTGTTGGATGAGTCGGGGGTTGTCTTCCACCTCCGTGGATGCGAAGAGGCTACTAGCACTTGCAGGGTATCTTTTGGGATAATACCGGAATGTGGTGTCTCGAAGCTCTATGGCGTAGATCTCCCTTAGCTGACGGATGGCTTCTCGTGCAGCGTTTTGGATACCAGTAAAGAAGGTGTCACGTCTCTGTGGAGCATCAAAGATGTGGAAGACAGCTTCATCTCTAACATTGGCGTAGATTAGGACTTCTACCCTCCAATACTCTTGTCTCCCGATGGTCTATAGGTAACCCTGGTAAACTAGGCGTGTCTTGAAGCATATCTTTTGCAGGAGGTTCCACAGGCAAGAGGCTAAGTAACCGGCTTTGATGCCATGGGTGGCTTGGGTAGGGATCTCAGTCATCTACAATTTTGAAAAGGAAAGAGTTAGGAAACACCTTTTAATAAGAGGAGGGGTTAAGTAAGAGCAGGAATAAGACTAGTTGTTACAAGAACTGTTAAAATTATGTTTTTAGAGAGTAGGTCCTGAGAGTGATCCAGTTCTATTCTATCTACGGTCACGTCTTAGAGTCATTAGGGCTCAAATACCATCTCTGTCGGACCTCGGAGTAACAACTCCTAAATCCTCTGTATAAATTGCACTAGTCTAGGATCAGCTAGTGCACACAGCGTAACAGGGATACATATCAAGCACCATTGACAACTTTACTAATTAAAAGAGTGCGGCCTTATGGCCAGCCTTTACATCAATGCTCATTGGCAACAATAATAAAGGTAAATAACTGTGGAAACAAGCTGATAAAAGCGATGCCCATGTCTGCCCACAAGCAAACAACTGCAAGACGCGGCCTACTCGTCTTGGTCCTCACCGTAGACAAGGTCATCTTCCTCTGTGATGAGATAGCAAGGGTGAGTACAAACTTGTACTCTGCAAGCCACACGGAAAAATGCATCATAATGTTAAGGGCAACAAAGGAAGGCATATAGGGTTATTTGAGCATAAAACATCATTTAAAGAAATACAATAGATAGATTGAAAATGCTAAATTTAATATAGTAAGTAAAACGGTAAACGTAAAGGAAATTAATACCGTTAGTGCAGTCTCTGACCAAACACTAACCTAACCACATGCCTCTCACCCGAACCATCTTTCCCACAAAATAGATTCCATCTATTTATAAGTTTTTCATAAGCCATTTTGAAAAACAAAGTCTAATCCATGAAAAACTTTACTTAGCTTGCCCATGACCGTGGTTATACACTCTGTAGAGGTTGTACAGCTTTACCCACAAGACATAATCATCCCATATTGCCACCAGATAAACACACTTCCTTTGGTGTGCAGTGAGAAGATCATGACAAGGCCTTTATAATGCAAAGCCTTCAACCTGGCCAAGCCAACACTAAGATTTCACCCTAGTAGGATTCCACCAGACTTGGACCCCCTCTTGAGCCGAATGAGACTTCTCATGGCCTATGCCATGCTCACTTTCAACCTACGACATAACTCGGGTTGGGACCTGCAAATTAATTAGCCAAGACTATCCCATACCAGCCTTGTGGTAGTATGATAGGGCTTTGCAATAGTAGCTCACATACCGATCCTTGATTAATTTAGGCTCAACCACATACCTCTTGTGCCCGATAATCAACACTATGTCTCCGAACAACAGTGCATGTCTACACCCACCACCTAACCATTAGCCTAAGTCTAAAGCTGTTGGATTGAAATTGGCAACGGAGGGGGGTGAATGGTGCCTCTTTAAAAATTACGCCCCCGAAAAGTATCCACTAGAATCTTCTCTCTGATAGATATAAAATCTATGAAAAGAAGGATTTATGTTCTCTGGATGTTCTTACTGGACAAACATGAAAAAATGCAGAGAAGGACCCAGAAGAACAAGAAGGAAGACAAAACAAAAAAGAGATAGCATCAGAAACCAAGGAACTACAAGGGCCGGTCTGACTGCCCTCTTTTAACTGGGCTGACCGCTCGGTCCTAGCCGGTCTGACCGCCTCGTCCTTGCTGGTCTGACCGGCTAGAGGGCACCGGTCTGACCGCTTGATGAATGCCGGTCTGACCGCCGAAGGGTAACCGGTCTGACTGCCATGGGGACTCCGATCAGACCGCCCCCAAACCCTAGTTTCAGCAGAGCGGCTGACAACTGAGCTGAAATTTGCAAATCTTCAGAAAACAAACAAATTGATGGATCTCTGCAGTTCTTTTCAAGCTAATTTAGGGAGACTTAAACCTAAATAGCAGGAAGGTCTTAGAGACCAAGAGATATGGCCAATAGATCAAGAATTGAAACTTTTGAGCATTTGCCTGAAAAGGGACAGAGAATGGATTTGATTTCAAATTACTTCTTATTTCCACATCTCTTGCTCATGAAACTTTGAAATCTCTATAGCCATGAAAAAAGAACTTGAAGACTTAACTCTGGGCAAAATCTTTCGAAGAGAAACATAAGAATCAAACCTCCCCTGTTATGAAACCCTACCTTTGAGCAAAACAGAGGGAGAAGGTGCGAAGGATTCAGATTTCATGAGAGACAATGAATCTTTCATATGCTCTAGAAAATGGAGTGGTCATATGGCCATGAATATTTCCCATCACAGAGCTTTCCAAGAATCATTCACACAAACTTCTAAATCACCAAAAAATCAATCCCAGCAGTGAAGAATAGAGAGAGGGCAAAGGATGAAACTCATCACAAATGAAGCAAGAAATAAGAATAGCCCAGCAAAAACTTTCTTGTATTGACATTGAGGAGGAACGATGAATGCTTAAACAGGGATTACAACCATCTCCTCTCAAAGAAATCACAAGAACTCATCTCATCTCTCAACCACACACAGAGAGACAAGGAACAACGAACTCCTGCTCTCTCCAACAACTCTCAACAGAAAGCATAGAGCAAAAGCCTTAACCCCCTTTTCGAAGCCATCAACTCCTCTCCCAAGTCATACCACAACCAGGAGACACACCTCCTATTTATAGTCTTTGCACTAGAGGGTTCAAAAATGCTTTTCCCATTAAGCTTTACACTTTACCCACTAATCTCTAACCAAATCCACTTTCTTTAGTGCAGCTTTGCGTATTCACCAAAACGCCCCTCCTGCACCTTCCGGGAAGCTTCCTCATTCCTTACCTTCCAAGCCTCGCAGCCACCTCGAGTCCTCGCCGTCTTCGGCACACCTCGACCGCTTTGATCTCGGCACCGCCCGCGCCTAGTCCGGTCATCCCATGCCTCGCCACGACCTCACCTCGACGTCCTGCAGCCATCACAGATAAGAAACACATCACATAGCACCGCTCGACATAATGTAATCTACAATAGCATTAAGAGAAATCTTAAGCATGAAAAAGCAAAAACCTGTCGAATCGAGAGAATGAGCATCCTAAGCACTTCGACCAAGTTTGACCAAGTCCGACCGAAGTCGATTGCACCGCGCAACGACATGGCCCAAACCACGCAAACCAAACTCGACTTTCCTAAAACAAATGCCAATTACTCATCACACACACGGGGTCACTCCCACATGGTCTATCAATCTCCCCCCTTGATGAGTATATTGACAAACATAGAAAAAGCATAACGTTGAGTTTGATTTTGAAAGAAAGTCAACCATGGTCTAAGAAAGAAGCAAGTCAACCATGGTCCACTACAAGAAATGTGCCCTTTTATGACGTATATAGCATGACATTAGGTGAAAATGTCACGAAATCATCTAGTTTATGATGTTTTTAGGAGACATTTTTCGTTAATGACAAAAAAATGGACTTGTGTCACTAAAAACGTCATAAAACGAGTGTTATTCTATTTTGTGACGTTTTTGCTTTGTCATACAGTCTGATTTACAAATGTCATAATTCTATGACAATGTTTGTACGTCATAAAATTATTTATATAATTTTTAAAACTATGGGCCCACGTGTCAAGATGGCCCCACTAGTCCCTTGTGATTTTTTTACCCCTGTATTATCGAATTCGTCCATTAATCTAGGCTGGGCTGGGCTGCCTTGCATAAATAAGTCATTGCGCAAAATTAATGTATCAACAAAAAAATCATTGTGCAAAATTAATATATATAAATAAAATAGCCTCATTTTACCATGATGGGGGTTGAACACACAATATGTTGAATAAATTCTAGAGCACTAACCACTAAGATACCAATTGATTGTTGAATATTATGGCATCATACATTATTTATACTGTATATGCTTTCTATACTTGGGCGCCTACATGGCAGTAAACCCCACCTGTAATTGTAGGCCCTAACTGTCAGTACAAGCTCTAGAAAAATGAAAAACAAAAACAAAACATACACGAGTGCTTGAACTTGCGATCTAGTGTTTAGGGACATGTTAACACTGAACTACAGAACCAATTTTGATAGTGTTTGCACTTCACTAGTATAAATGCATAGCGGTGACGGCAGCCCAACAGTTTTTCTAGGGGAAATGAAAAGAAGAAGAAAAAACACAGTCCGAGCCGGTGTTCGATCTGTGGTCGTTGATAATGAAGCAAACAGACCTCACTACCAGGCTACTCTGAATGTTGGAATCTGTGTTACACATAAATTTATTTGTAGTATAAAAGGAGCTGAAAAGTCATGCGCCCCGTGTTCATTGGAGGAAAAACGAACTTCATCAAAATAGCAGTTTTTCACCTTTTAATCCATGATTTAAATTTTGAACTTGTTTATCTCACTCATATGAACTCCAAATTGGACTATTCTTTTTCTAGTGTTCATATAAAATCATTCTCTACTGTTTTGTGCACTTATATTTTAGAGTTATTATTTTTGTCTTAAAATATGACTTGCATTCGTGTGTTTGAGAAAAAAATGAGTGCTTATGGGAACAAAATATGTTACCATGCCAAGTTTATAGAATTTTCTAACTAAATTTAGATATTATTATAACTAGTTCCTGTAATTATCGTAGAACAATTGTAATAGTATCTAAAATTAGTCAGAAAACTATGTGAGAGATGTATATATTTGTGAACAATGAATAGTATCACTTTATTAAAATCTATTTATTTTTTATGAAAAACTTATGGATCCAAAATATGTTACCATGTCAGTTTTTAGAATTTTCTAACTAAATTTATATATTATTATAATTATTTTGGGGAATTACCATACAATAATTGTACTAATATCTATACTTGGTTAAAAAATTCTAAAAACTTGCATGACACCATGTTTTTGGTGTATAATCATTCTGTAAAAAATTCAAATGATTTTAACGAAGTGGCACTATATATTATTCACAAATGGATACATCCATCACATAGTTACATGAAACTATGCCACAGATGTATCTGTTTGTGAACAATGTATAGTATCACTTTATTAAAATCCATTGAAATTTTTATAGTAAGCTTATGGACCAAAAATTTGTTACCATGTCAGTTTTTAGAATTGTCTACCTAAATTTAGATATTATTATAATTATTTTATGGACGTAACATAGAATAATTGTAACAATATCTAAACTTGGTAAGGAAATTCTACAAACTTGCATGAGAACATGATTTTGGTGTATAATCATTGCATAAAAATTTCAAATGATTTTAATAAAGTGGCACTATACATTGTTTACAAATGCATACATCCCTCACATTGTTACATGAAACTATGATACAGATGGACCTATTTGTGAACAATGTATAGTCTCACTTTATTAGAATCTATTGATTTTTTTATAAAAACTGATGGACTCAAAATATGTTACCATGCTAATTTTTAAAATTTCCTAGCTAAATTTAGATATTATTATAATTATTTTAAGAAATTACCATACAATAATTATAATAATATTTTGATATTTTAGAGGTGGGCCTTTTAAAAGCCCGCCTAAGCCCAATATCGACCCACTAGACAAAAGTCTCTTGCCAGCGAAACCCTAGCCTAACGCACCCACTCTCCCACTTGTCCACAGCCTTAGCCGCATTTCCCTCCCTCCTCTCCCTCGGCTCCCTCATGGCGGTGGCGCGCGGCTTCGCCATCTCCCGACGGCCGCTCCCCTCCCGACAGCGCTCCGCGTTCCCGTTCTCTCCCCTCCCAACGGCGGCGCGGGCCCTGGTCGTCGCGGACCCGTTCGGCCTCAGTCTGCCGGCCGGGGTCGACTACCGACCGGTGATGCATGGGCTCGCGCCGTACGGGGAGGTCATGGGCAGCTCCGCAGCTGGCCCAGAGACAACGCCAGCCGGCTCAGGCGCGGCAGGCTGGAGTTCGTCGGTGAGGTATTCGGGCCGGAGTCCATCGAGTTCGACCGCGAGGACCGTCGGCCGTATGTCGGCCTCGCTGACGGCCGCGTCGTGCGATGGACCTCGTCACCTGAGTGTCAGAACCGGAGATAATTTTGCAATTCCGGATTTTTTTGTGATTTCCACCTTCGATTCGGATCTTCCTCCCAGGGATCTGACACTGAGGTCCGTACATCTCTTCCCCCCCTCGATCTACCTGCTGCTTCTCTCCCTAAATTAGTTTTGGCTTAGTTGATGATCTTGCTAGCTATTCCAGATTTCAGTCAGGCCGTAACATGTTGGTTTGCTTTTTTGCAGCGCAGGCCCCTTCCTGGATGGATTCTATGACTGTTTTAATATTCCAATGTTCATGTTGTTTTACCAACTTCCGCTTATTTGCTTTGAAAATGACGATTTTACTGCTGTCATTGAAAAACTGTGGGTGTTTTTGAATGCCGAGAATGTGTCCTGACTTGGGATTTACCATTGTCGATTTGTCATGATTCACATCTGGGAAGATTAATGGCATAATGCCCTGCACTGAATTACCTGCATGCTTCCTTACTTATGCGCTAACAACACATCCTAATGAGCGATCAAGTAACGTATATAACGAATGGCACCGCCGCTCATGTAGCCAAATTTGAGCCGCTAGCTGATATTGTCACATATATACTTCATTCTATTTACAGCGCTGGCTAGTCTCAATCCCGGATGCATTCCTTATGCAATCGCTTCGATCTGTCACTTTTATCGATATATCAACTTCCATCACTCAAGATTGCCTACGGTAGCCTTCGAGATTTCCACCATGTTTGTGAACAATTTGCCTCTTGATGGCTTTATTCCAGAGCGAAATGGATCTGTACCTCTGGAGGTAATAACCATTGTATGGGTCGGATGATCTTCATGTTCAATGTATGATGGTTCCCAAGATCAAAACAAACTCAAGACAGATAAACATATTCAATTTATGTGATTTTTAATAGGAGTATGCTCTTGAGATAGAAAGTTTGTAATGTTGGAAAGTAGTTTGCATTCATGTATGATGTTGTTTCGAAAATTCCAATGGTTTAATAAATGGAATTTGTAATCTTGAAAACGTGTTGTACGGAGATACATCTGGTAAGGAAGCCCGATGGCTATAGCAATCATTTATTACTTTTGGTATTCCTCTTTGAATCTTCGATAAGATGATGATCTTTCTTGATCAATTTGCAAATTATAACATGATCGTGTAACTTAAACCGTGATATTTACTTTTCCTGTATCCTGAAATTAGATTGAGATCCCAGAGTTTTAACTGCCATATAAAGAGTTCTTTACACCAAGAAGTTAATCTTTATCACTACTGCAATGTAACCCTAAGGTCCCTAACGCTATAAATGTTTGGAAATGCAGAGACCCAAGTTTTGCATGGACTAGTCAAGAGGTGGTTAGAAGAGCTAAAGGATGACAAGGAAGAGACACTGCAAGCTGTATTTGTGTTCGAGTTCCCATAATTAATTCATTAACCAAATATCTTGCAATATATATGCTTCAGCAAATCAGATCATTGATGGTTTTCCATCTTGTCAGGTGATAGAGAAATTATTATGCCACTTATCAGTATTTAATTCGAAACATGCAATGGCATAAAAAAGATTGAATGTGATGTTTTCTGACTGCTTCATTTTCATCCTGTGCATGCGAATTTAATGATTTTGTCACTGTCTGTTTCAGATTTGTCACTGTCTGTTTCAGCTTTTCATTTACTTCACATAATAACTATCATGGCTCTATACTTCCTTTCGTCAATTCTGTAGCCTCTTGTCCTCTTCAAGGGTTATGTTAATGCAGAATACATCGAATGATATGCAGGTGCCATGGTCATCCTATAGACCTTGTTACCACAAATAAGGCAAAATGGCTGTGCCCAATAACTAGCCGACATCTTGCAGCTTCTGATGTAGCCATGAGTATTGGTTTCACATTTTATATAAAATCAAGAGGCTGTTGTAACTTTGTAAGCTTTTGGAACTAAAGTATAAGCTTTTGGAACTATAATCATCCATATTATCCGCCTATATTATCCGTTTCCGAGCCGAATCCGTTACATATCCGTCCCGACGGTACCGTATTCGAAACTCCGAATATTTCGAATTCGTATATTCGTATCCGGTCTTACCATATTCGACTCCGAATCCGGAGAAAAAATGTGGGTTAGGATGCGGTTTAAGCAATATCCGTCCGAATTCGATCTGTTTTCACCCCTAGGCTTGTGGCTTTTGTGACGTTTAGTTTATGACGTTTTTTCATGTGCCACCTCAGCGCCACGTCAGTCTCTTATGACGTTTTTGATCCTACGTGGCAGTGTCCTACGTGGCATGGTCTAAGAAATTATGACGAAAAACAAACGTCATTAAACGTAATGACGCTTACCGTAATGTCATAAAATTGTGACGCAAATTACGCAAACGTCACCGATCGTGGTTAGAGACGCATGATTGGTGACACAGGTGTTTTCGTCACGCGCACGTCATAAACGATGACCTGTGACATAAATCCCAGAAATTATGACGGAAATGCAACGTCAAAGAACGACACATCTCTTGTAGTGGAAAGAAGCAAAAAGGAACCAAGACCATGTTGACAAAAGGAACACTAGAGCAAAAACAGAATGAGCAAATTGTTCTCCTAGGCTCTAGAAGGTTCCCAAAAGGCTTTTTTTCCGCTATTCTCCCCCTTTTGGCAATAAAATGATCAAGATGCAAGGAAGGGAATCAATCATGAGTATGGATGGAATGGCTGAATATTATTCATTTTGAGCATGATGAGCCATGAAGATTATCCAAAATGACCGTGAAGTATTACACCGAGCCACAACGCATAAGAATGCTATCAAGATCATGACAATGCATGTATAGACAAGCTAGGCCAAATAAGTCATAATCTAAGAATTAGCCGAACTTCTTAGCATGTCAAGCCATCCATGATTATAGTCTAGCTAAAGGTATTCAAAGATGATGCAGGCCATGTCAATAATCTAAGCGGAACTAAGAAGCTAGTATTGAATCAATTTGTAGTGCTACAAGTTCAAGAATGAATCATTTGTTCAAGTACTTGGTCTTTTGTGTAATTAAGCAAATGGAGCACATTTGACATGATTTTTCTATTAAAGCTCATGATCGTTTCCAACCAATATTTTTAGTCATGTGCTAGATCTCAAGCCTGGCAAGTGACTAGGATGGTTTTGCTGACGTGGCAGCCAGGTGGCGCTGACATGACTGCCACGTGGCTCGGGAGGGCTTTGGTGTTGACGTGGCATCCATGTGTCACTGACGTGGCAGCCACATGGGTCGGGTCTGCCGAGGTGGCATCACACATGGCTTCCATGTAGACCACAGAGCTGACTTGACTCGGTTCCTGAGGTGGCTGCTGACGGCACTGTCTTGTGCCGAGGTGGTATGCCACATGGTGACATGTGGCATCCACATCGGGGCGGCATGCTGGGGTGGCGTCGCTGGCCGGTGGCCATGCGTGGGAACCAAGGCTTGCCAGCATTCGGTGTCACAACGATGATCGGCGAGTAGCTTGAAAGAAAGAGGGGAATGCGGGGAATGTAGAGGTGCACACGGGCATTACTAGGGGTGGCCGGAGACTGGTCGGCGACTTGGAAGGCGGCGGCGTCGTTCGGTGCTCCGGTGGCCCAATGGCGCGACGGAGGGGTGGGGCGGAAAGGCGAAAGCGCGGTGAAGCTTCCGGTGTCGCTGGTTGAGCTCGGCAGTGATCGGAGGCGCAGCAATTGCTTGCCCGCACAAGAGCAAGTAGCGAAGGTGGAGGCACATGGTGCTCGGGCTCTCGGCTGCGCTAGAAGAGGAATGGGAGGCGGTGGGAGGTGGTGTGAGGGGAGGAGAGGCCGAGGGGGCCTTTATAGAGGATCGGGGTGAGCTCATCCACGGCAATCGCTCACTGGATATTTGGCCGACATTGATTCAGTTTGGCAGAAAAGGAAAGGAGGAGGGTGCGAAAGGAAAGGGGGTGCGAGATTGGGGGGATTTGATCCCGTGCGGCGTGTGGATACCAAAATCGGAGAGAAGTGGGGAAGGAAAGGAAGAGCGGTGAGGATTCGGACGTCGGCTGGAAAAAGGAAAGGGGGAAGAAGAAGAAGAAGAAAGAAAGGAGGTGGCGCGGGAATGACGAATTTGACGGGCGGGACCCAATGGCAGAGAGAGAAGAGAGGGGAGAGGCGCGGGTGACGGAGATCGATGGATAAGGACCGAATGGCCGAGAAAGAAAAGAGGCGGTAGACGGGAGAGATGGGGCCGGGTGGTGGCATCGCACAATCCGGGCCGGACACGCGTCGCACAGAGAGAGGGAAGGCGGGATGAGCCGGGGTGATCGGATGATGCCGGAGGCGACGTGGACCCATCCTGGCCGTCCACATGTTAGCCGAAGAGAGGGGCGAGAGATTCAAAATTTTATTTATGGATTTTGGATTCCAGAAAACTCAAGAAAATAATTAAAGCTCAAAAAATACCAAATAAATTCCAACAATTCTAGAAAAATGCACAGAAGATCCTAGGAATGTTTTGGACTTAGGAAAAATATTTCTAACTAAATTTTCTATATTTAATTTTAATTTTCTTTAAAATACTTTTTATGTTTTAAATTAGCTTTTAAATTCCAGAAAATTTTGGGATGTCACAATACATATTGTTAGTTCTAGAGGCATTATTACAAAGTGTGATATAGGATTATTGTGTTGTAGTGGGTATCGAAATTGCGTCCTGTCTCTCACTCCCCGGGCAACATAAGCGTTGAACAATCTACGTGATTCCAAAAAGTTAGTCTCAGCCATTGCAAACAGAGGGAATACTACAATAGAGATATATATGGAGGAAATAAGTTTACCTGTCAATTGCTTGTGGAGCCGTGGTTTCTCCTAAGTAGAGAATCAAGATATATTATCTTGCTCCACTTTGGTACAATCAGAATCTAGAAGATCTAGTCATGTATGTTACCATAGTGATTAATTGTAAATTCATGTTATGTATAAAGTACGAATAAAACTTGCATGACAACTAGTGAATTGCTTACCCCTGGTTAAAGCGAACCATCACAAAGTCCTTATCACTGTGAGCAAGCAATCCTCTCGTTATGTAATCTTGGATGAAGGATGCATTACCATTGATGGATTACTCAGAGACTAAGCGTGAATCGAGGAAACCCACCGGGTCTCGCCATCACCAGACTTATTAGATCATGGATCTATATATAAATTATGAGTTATGACATTTATTGGTATTACATGAATGTAGAACTTGATTGTATTGTACACTTATAGTGTCCAGCGTTGTAAAAGTAAGGCATCAAGTTCGTCGAGGTTGAATAGTAAGAATAAATCTTCGAAGGTCATGATGAAGTAGCTCGAGTCGCAGAGAAAATGCACTTTCGTGTATCTCACGGTGAATCCACTATGCCGGTTTGGCTTCATATTGGACCTCTGCATGTACCAGGTATGCAAAGTCCTACAAACTAGTCCAAGGCTTGGTAATTGTGACTTGGGGACAAACGACACTTCGACCATGAACTTCCATTTCTCGGGAGGCACATTAATCTTCTTCAGTTGGGCCTTAGCGCATCACTTATGATACATTTTTAGTGTCATCTCCACGAGAGACAACGCACTAGCCTTCTGAAGAGGAGCCTGAGGTGGAGTCATAGAGGATTCTGTTTGATAGGCATGGTTGTGTGAAGATTGCGGCATAGAAAGATCCTAGGTGATGTCCCTCTTGGGCCACTAGACGACATGGTCCTATGTGAATGGCATCCCCTAGTGTCGTGATTTCTCTGTTTGGGGGTCACTCCAGCAACATGGCCCAAAAAACGTCATTAATCATGGCCACCTGAACCTTCACAAAACCGGTCTCTAGCTGGGCAGCATGCACCAATGTCCCTGGAAGGCATTGATATGCCATCTCCTGCGCAACATCAACAAGAATGGAGCCAACAAGCTTGACTTTGGGGATGCACAACGTGGGCCCCTACATAACGATACACGTGAGCTAAGGTAGCCATCAAGTCTATCTATGTAGCATTTGAGAGATGTACATTAACGAGATGTCATCGATAGGTAAGTGGGTGTTGCTATGTTCAAAAAGTGGCGTAGGCGCATAGCTACTCTGACGTTGAGGGGACTGGGACTAGGTACTGTAATAACAGGTGTGGCTTGCGAGGGGTTGCGGACTTCTCTCAGTCCTTCCCTCAATGAATCTATCTCTCCTCGAAGGAGACAATAATCTCCTGAAGTTTTGCATTAAAGTCTTGTTTCATACATTCCTCACACTTAGTCTTGGATCTCTTTCTACTCCGATACGCCTTAGAGTCTTTTGGGAATCTGTGCCTCTAAGTTAAATAAACCCCTAGGCCTCACCTGTGACCTAGGTGCTCCTTGTTTCCTAAGGCCATGGATAGTATATTCATCTCCTTGTGACATTCAGCAGTCAAAGTTTACTGTAAGGGGTAATCATGTTATTTTAGACCCCACGAAGTTATAGACCTATTAACCACTAGGTAGTTTAACATATCTTACTAGGTGTTGAGACACTTTCTCACCTATGAGCTTTTTGAAAGAGGTGACGCTGAAAAACGTGGTTGATAACTCGTTCTTAATCAGTTTTGGGCACGCTCGTTTGTGATCCCGGCAAATGGTGGGGAGGCCTCCGATCGGATTGCGACCTCATCATCCATTCTCCATTGTGGCATTTTACCCGTGTACCCAGCAGTGTCAAGTCTGTGTGGGTGAGTGCTTTGTACCTGGAGTGCCTTGTGTGCCACACTTGTCTATTGAAATTTGGTCATCGTCTCCATCCGCCTAAAGCCTCCCATGTTTCCAGTAACACGAAAGGATACCTTGTGAAGGGCGTATGATCCTAGGTCATGTACTGCATGACAAGCATGCTCTTGAAGGTCTTCCACACTTTTCCCATCATGAGGAGCATGTGTTATCGCACAAGTTCCTAGACTTCTGCTGGGATCTCGAACAAATTTGAAATTTCTGTACACAGCACTCGTTTCTTGTCTTTTGTCAAACCTTTCCAGTTTCCTACCGTGAATGGGACCCATTGCCTTCCAATTATCCTGCAAGTAGTCTGAAATGATGTAGCTGCTTTCTTCAATTGCAGAGGGACCCCATTCGGAGAGACCTCCATGATGGTCATTCGACCCTTTGGGCTTTTAGATACTCCTCTGCCATGCTTAGTTACCCTGGTCTTTAGAGCATCAGACCCATTCGGTGACATCGATGATGAGGACAACATCTCTCTTACAAGAAAAAACTAATTACAGTATGTTGTGAGCGTAAACATTGGCACATGATTGATCTTACAAGAAATAAGAATATTCAGCGACGTGTATTTCTCAACAACTACAAAATGAATATTAAAGCAATGTACAATTGTGCTTCAAAAGGCATGAAGCAATTTAATTTGCTTCCTACCATTTGAAGCATAAGTATATAGTGTTGTAATGTTCCTCTTATACAACTACTACTCCGACTTACAATTCTTCATGGCCTTTTTTTTACTTGAACCAGCAGACCACCCATTGAAGTAAGGATAGGAGAGTCGAAGGAGGGGACATATATTTCTCAACAACTACAAGATGAACAATAAAACACCATACACTTGTGCTTCAAAAGGCATGAAGCAAATTAATTTGCTTTATGCCCTTCAAACCCAAGTGTATAGTGATGTAATGTTCCTCTTATATAACTACTACTCCAACTCATAGTGTTTCATGCCCTTTTTTACTTGAACCAGTAGCCCACTCATAAAAGCAGCCCACCCACTACTTGTTTAGATCACCTATGATAATGTGTGACTGTTGTAGATCTTTTATTGTTGATGTATAATGTCTTCTTGTTCTGCCAATTCAATGCTGAATTTTTTGTAACAACTTCCATTCTAGACTTGAAGCATCATTTAATTTTTTGCTTGACTTATCTTTGTTCCTTTTTAAATTTGGATGGACCTTAAAAATAGTGCCTATAAGGGGTTGAGATTATAGCACTTCATGCCAGCCCTTGTTTTCATATAATCTTTACTTCAAGATTTATGCTCATATTATATAGCATCAAAACACTACCATATTTTCTTCTCCTTTGCTTGTAACCACAGTGAACATATGGATTAATACAAGGATTGATAGTGCAACAAAAAAGATAATGAAACAAAAAGATGAAGCAAATCCATACCTTCAATTGGAGCTAGGTACATTAGGGAGGAGGGTCAGAGTCAAGAGGAGAAGCGGTTGAACAGCTGGGGGAAATAACAAATCCAGCTAGGGGTAATGGCAAATTTGGCTAAGGGCGACGATGGATCCGGCTCAGCGCAACAATGGATCCAGCTAGGGGCAATGGCGAATCTGGCTGGGGGACAACGTATCCCGCTAGGGGCGATGGTGGGAAGTTGAATTTAGTTAGGTGTCACGAGGTGAGGAGGCGAAAGGATGTGGCTGAGTAATTGAATGTGGGTGCAAACCCTAGAGGGGCACTACTAATACGACGAACTATCGCTACTACAGACAGTGTTATCACGAACATTTCAAAACCATCATCACAATGATTCCTGAACCGTCTGTGTTTATGTGTCAGTGATAATGGGTGGTTATCACAGACAGCTTCCACGCCGTTTGTGATAACTTACGATACAGATGGTTTTTAAAAAATCATTTGTGATAGTCGACTATCACAGATGGTTTTTGTTATTAACCGTCTGTGATATGGTTGATATCATAGACTGTTCGGTATTCCATGTTTCGGTGACATGAAAGGATACCTCGTGAAGGGCATGAGATCCTTGGCCACGTACTACATGGCAGGAGTGCTCTTAAAAATTCTTCCATGTTTTTCCCATTGCGAGGAGCGTCTGCTGTTGCACGAGTCCCTATACTTGTACTGGGATCTCGAACAAATTTGTAATTTCCTACCATAACTGATTTTTCTGATCCTTTGCCAAATCTTTCCAGCTTGATATTGTGATGGGGACCTGTTGCCTTCCAATTATCCTGCAGGTAGTCCGAAATGATGCTGCTGCTTTCTTCGGTTGTAGAGGGACCCCATCCAGAGAGACCATAGTGATGGTCATTTGGCCCTCTGGCCTTTTCGATATTCCTCAGCCACGCTTAGTTATTCCAATCTTGGGAGCGTGAGACCCAGATGACGATGACGATGACTGTGTGGACACCATCTCTCTTCTACGAAAAAACTAACTGCAGTGAGCTATGGTTGTAAACAAAATTCTATGAATCAAATTACACACCAGTGTCTTAAGTTCATTGAACCTAATACACTGGAGTTGTAACTTGCTTCATGCCCTCTGAAGGTCTATGTAGCACATATTATTACTACAAGGTCCCTTTGAAACAGTAAATGCCATTCCAAATAGATCTTGTAGCTAACAAGTGAAGCATATATCATGAAGTACTAAAGGTCATAAAACAAATTAGCCAACTACTGAAGATCACAAAACAAATTAGCCAACTATTGAGACAAACCACAAGATTAACAAATGATAGTATTAGTAAAAATTTAGAGCTCAAGCTTAAATATCCAATTTTAGTTTAGATCTTGTAGGTAACAAGTGCAGCATATATCATGAAGTACTAAAGGTCATAAAACAATTTAGCCAACTATTGAGAAAGACCACAAGATTGATAAATGATAGTAATAGTAAAAATTTAGAGCTCAAGCTTGAATATTCAATTCTAGTATTAGATCTTGTAGCTAACAAGTGAATCATATATCATAAAGTACTACAGGTCATAAAACAATTTAGCCATCTATGGAACATACAAAATAAATTAGCCAACTATTGAGACAAACCACAAGATAGACAAATGAGGGAGTGGCGAACGGCGTCGGGAAGGAGAGGCGCGATGTGAGGTTCAGGCGGCTGGTGTCGAGAGGGAAAGGCAGCCGGCGTTGGGGGAGAGGTGGCCGGTGTCGGGAGGGAGAGGCAGACGACGACGGGAGGGAGAGGTGGCAACGGCAGAGGTGGCGTCATGAGGGAGAGGAGGCCGGTGTCGGGAGGGAGAGGCGGACAGTGACGGGAGGGAGAGGCGGCGTCGGGCGGGACAGGCGGCGTCGCGCGTGAGTGAGCAGTCAGATCTAGCAAAACCTAGCAGTGACGGTGGAGACAGAGTGAGTAAGTGAGGACCACAAACGGTTCATTTATGGAACCGTCTGTGATAATAATATGATAGACGGTTCTTTTATGGAACCATTTGTGATAATTCTATCACAGATAGCTCTTTTATAGAACTGTCTGTGATATTCTACATATCACAGACGGTTCTTTTATAGAACCATCTGTGATATGTAGAATATCACAGACAGTTTCCTCCGATAAACCGCCTGTGATAGTTCGCTCCATCGAGCCACCAAAAAAATCATGCTGGCCATGCAATATTATGAAAAACGCAAGCATAACCATAAATATAACTATTTCCTAGTTCCTAAGTCATTTACAATTACAATGGAATATAGTTTTGTAATTGCATGTCGAGTTTCCTAATTATGATTACATTGCAATAATTTCGAAATAGGTGTTGGCTTTGTGGGATCATTTATTACACTTGGCTATTTCCTTTTAAATAAAGCCCTGCACAATGATCGACACGCATATAGCAAGCTTCATCGCCTTGTTCTTCCTTGAGCCTGATGCCGTCTCCGGATGAAGGCAACTCATCAAATTGATTGTACTCTTCCTCATCCACAACATTCTCAACTCCAACAATCCTTCCTTTTCCCTAAAGAACTACATGGCGCTTCTTATTTGCCGGGTCAGTTACATAAACTACTTGAACAACTTGCCTCGCGAGTACGAATGGTTCGTCTTCGTATCCTACACATTCGAGGTCCACGGTAGTGATGTCGTACTTGTCGACCTTTATACCCTGTGGGAGTTGGACCCAACGGCAAGCTCCCAAATCTCCTCTACAAGTCCGTAGTACAAGCATGGGCCAACGGTACTGACGTGCACATCATAGGCATCTATGCGGACACCTGAGTTCTGCACTATGCTCTTTCTATCCTGATCTGTTGTATAAAATGTGTAGCCATTAATATCGTATCCTTGCCATGTCACAATTGTAAATTTTGACCCTTTTTCCAACCATTGTAGTGTTTCACTTGACGACCTCCTAGTCAATCACACCTTCAACCATTCGTTGAACCGACGGTTGTGTTGTCTCGTGATCTAAACCTCTAACTGGCCTGTATTCTCTTGGTGTAGCATGTCCTTGTGCTCTTCAATATATGGGGTCACTTCAGTCA
Organism: Dendrocalamus sinicus; assembly: GCA_036346575.1. Taxonomy (NCBI): domain Eukaryota; kingdom Viridiplantae; phylum Streptophyta; class Magnoliopsida; order Poales; family Poaceae; genus Dendrocalamus; species Dendrocalamus sinicus. The sequence continues at coordinate 15,818,628 of CM070672.1, forward strand.
TGTGTTGTAAAACCATGAAATGGGCTTGAGCATACGTATCTTGATCCGGAGTTATTGCTTTCCTTCCGATATTCCCGATAACCTCTAGCCTCCCCTCGTGACGAGATAGAGGTACACCTATCGGCTCGACCTGAGCCATGTAGCCAATGTAGAATTTAATGACCTCTTTGGTTGTATAACCTTCGATGATGCTACCCTTTGGTTGAGATCGATTGCATACATAGGACTTGAGAATTCCCATGTAGCTCTCGAATGGGTACATATGAGATGGACCATGATATCAAAAAATGATGGACGGAAATACATCTCTAGATGATATAGGGTTGTCACCACCTCAGTCTGCAGAGCATATAGTTCATTCGGATCAATGACCTTCTAAGCAATTGCGTTAAAGAAATAACATAGCCTTATGATTGTCACTCGAACCTTGTTCGGCAAAATACTTCTAATTGCAACAGGTAGCATTTATGTCATTAGCACATAACAGTCATGAGACTTCATGCCAATTAATTTTAAATGTTCCATAGAAACAAGTTTCTTCATGCTGGTGGAGTGACCGGATGAAACTTTCACACCATGTAAGGACTGACAGAGTTGAGTTCTCTCAGACTTAGACAGAGTATAGCAAGCTGGGGGAAGGTACGTCCGGCCTTTATCGGTCTCTATCAGTGCTAACTCGGTCCTGATGTTCATAGCGACCAAGTCACGCCTTGCGTTGACACCATCCTTTGTTTTATTAGGAATGTTCGGTAAGAGACCAATCAAACTGTCGCATACATTCTTCTCTAAGTGCATGACATCGATATAATTATGAACTTCTAAGTGCTCCCAATAAGGCAAGTCCCAAAATATTGACCTCTTCATCTACATGTTCTTCCGACATGTCCTCAATTTATGTCTCTTTCCAAGCACAACGTCAATATTTTTGACCATATCAATTAACTGAGTCATCCTCTTTTTTCTGTCAAATTGTTTCTTCATTTTACGGTATGGGTGATACTTTGGAAGGAACCCACGATGACGCATGTACACAGTTTTGCACGAGTTGTTCAACCACACACTCTCGGTATAATCTAAGCGGTGCGGACAGGCTTTGACTCCTTTTGTACTCAACCTTGATAGGTTGCCAAGGGCAGAAAAATCATTAATGGTTCAGAACAACATGGCGCGTAGAGTGAAGTTCTCTCGTTTGTCCGCATCCCATACATGTACCCCTTCGTTCCACAGTATTGCAAAATCTTCCACCAATGCGCTAGGTACACATCAATATCATTTCTAGGTTGCTTTGGCTCTTTGATAAGTATTGTACTTCCGCTTCATACACAGCCAAGGAGAAAGGTTGTACATGCACAGAGTCACGGGCCAAGTGCTATGTCGGCTGCTCATGTTACCAAAAGGATTAATTTTATCTGTACTCAACCCAAACCTTATATTCCTCGGTTTCACACCGAGATCTACAAACATCCTATCAATATTCCTCCACTGGGTAGAATCAACAACGTGTCTTATCATTCTGTCTTTCTTATGTTGCTCCCAGTGCCAACACATCAATCTTGCATCCTTGCGGTTTGCAAATAAACGCTTCGAACGGGGAATTACAGGAAGATACCACAACAACTTAGCAGGAGGTCTTTGCTTCACCTCGATACTCTTCCCACAACAACTTATATTGTTTCTACTTCCATTCCCAATGGACAAAGAATCTTTTGGCTTGTTAGGTGGTTTTCAACAACGCATTTCCCTTTGAAAGCATGTCCTTTAGGAGACCTAACAATGTCGTGAAACTCTTGTCAGGCCAACCATTGCTTGCCTTCAATTTTAGCAGTTCTAGAACTGATAACAACCTCGTGTATTGTGGCTTGCAGCCTGGGAACAAAGGTTTCTCTAAGTCCTCTATCAAGCCCTCGAATTTACCAAACTCTCTCTCACTATAGTTCTCTTCTGCATCACGCAGCATTTGATCCAGATTATCATCCTGCAACCTATCCTCATGATTGAAAGCACAGTCCACAACTGGCATATCGTTGTCTCCCTCGACGATGTCATAACTACCTTCTTGTGTACTCTTCTCTTCACCGTGACTGGTTCAACATTTGTACCCCTTTCTAAAACCCCTTCGAATCAAGTGAGCTTCGATTTGCGTTGAGTTGCTAAACATGTTTAGATTATCACAATCAATGCATGGACAGTACATATGTTCCATCCCCTTCTTCAACATATCCAGCTCGGCGCTCTTATAAAAGCAGACATGCCATTAATGTACTCTTCACTCACACGGTTCTGAATGTACATCTAGCTTCAGTCCATCTACTGTAACATCCCAATTAGGGAACTAGTGTAATTATGAAAAATTATAAAATCTTTTAATGGTTTATCCTGTGTTTCTCAAAATTTTTTGGCGAAGTTCAAATTTCTCGAGTTGGATTTCTTGCTAAATGCCCGATTAATAAAAATCAAACTGAGAAAATCCAAAACTCCGTAGGAGTATTAAATTCAAATTTTAAAATTGAAATATGGGCATTCAAAGCCAGGAATGGAAGTTTAAATCAATATAAAATCCTTCAATCCAATTTTCGTATCCGGAAATTCAAATTTGGAAAAATTAAGATTTATTTTCTCCGAAACTCGACAATCTTAAAGATTTAATCATCTTTTGAGCCAAGCTTTCAAATTGAGAATCTAATTACTAAATTCAATTGCTGAAATTTCAGAAAAATCCCCTTGGGCCCGACCCATTTTCCCTCCGGTCCGCTTTCTTTTTTCCCCTCCCTTTCTTCTTTCTTTTCTCTTCTCCCAGCCCACTCTTTTTCGTTGGCTTTCAGCACAGCCGACACCTCCTTCTTCCTCCCCTTCCCTGCTCATGGCGTCGCCAGCCCGCCCCCGCGCCGCTGCTCCTCCCGCCGGCCCAGCCCGCGCAGTGCCCCCGGTTTTCCCCCTATCACCTCTGCACCAGTACCCTACCACCGGCCTACCCCGGGCGCCATACCCCTACTCCACGTCGCTGCGCCATGCCGCTGCCCTTGCCGCCGTACGCACCGCCATGCCCAGGGTACCCCCTTGCCATGCCTTCGCCCATGCCGGTGGTACTCCCCTTGGCTATAAAAGAGCCCCGAGCTTGCCTCCTTCCCACTCCTCCTCCATCCATCTCAGCTAGCTCGGGCAGTATATGCTCGCGCCGGCCGCCGCCACTTTGTGCCGTCCCGCCGCTCTGGCCCTCCCCTCCGCAAGCCGACCCCGTCGCGGTGTACCCCCGGCCGCCCGCCGCCTCCCCACGCGGTTAATTGCAAAACCGCCGCCCGAGCACGCCGCGCCAGCTCCTTCCCCCTTTCCGGCCGACCGCCGCCTCTCCCTCGGTCGGTCCCCGGCCAATTAGTCACGGTGGGAGTCACACCTCTGCCACCCGACTCCTCCGACTGACGATCGGCGTCCTCCGCCACCGGAACGCTCCCGCCACGGTCGCCTCCCAACGCCGCCGCTTGCGCTCGTGGCCCGCGACGTCGGCCTCTCTCCGGCTAGCCCGGCCGCTCAGGTGATCCCCCGGTACCTCATCACTACCCATGCTCCCCTTCCCTCTTTTCCCCTTCCTCTCCGGCCACCGGCACCCGACCGGCTCTCCTCCGCCGCCCGCTCCCCATTGTCGCCGGCATGCCTGGGCGCCTCCCCGGCCGGAGCTACCGACTCCCCTAGCTACCTCGTCGCCTGGGCATCCCGATTTGCCGGTCGCCAACGCCTCCTTGGCTGCTCCCCGTCGTCAACGCCGCCTGGCTCCGGCGCCACCCCAGCCTCCCTTTTCGCCTTTGCTACCCTCTGCTCTATTTCAGTTAGCCGAGCAGCTTCTTCCTCTTGGTCCAAGTGTATGACAGGTGGGCCCACTTGAAAGTCTCACTCAAGCTCATGTGCATGATTGTATCCTCCCACTCTACTTCCAAAATCTTGAAATTTGTATTCTCATTTGAGCAAGGTAATGAAGAATGATTTGTAAATAAATATGGAAATAAAGAATTAATATCAAGATTATAATAAAGGCTTTTGTAATTCAAAACTTATCGTTAATAACCTTCGTGACAAATGAAATAACATAATGATCTTCATATGAAACAAATTAAAGGATTTTCTTTTATAATCGAAAGTGATAGAAGCTTAACCACAATATCTAAAGATGCATGTTTGGAGCTTTATATAGATAATTACAATAATATCAAATTTGACGTTCAAACAAATCAAATATTAATACCACATTCTATCAAAAGCTCAAGAGGTCTAAATGATATCTTCCACCTCTCGATCTAAATCTACTTATGCAAACTAAGTAAATAAATTCAGCAAGATTGTGTCACATGAAATATTAACCATGAATTGCTCATCTCTCTTAGTAGTGCTTAAAATAATCTTTGGCAAGCCACATAAAATATCAAGTGTGGTTTATTCATCCCTAACACCATGGGAACCCTCCTTCCAAAAATGCTTAAAAATATTTGTAGCAAAGACTCTAACATCTATATTAAAATACTAAGATTTGAAATGACAAATGAGTACGCTTAAGAAAGTCTTAAACAAGAAAAGAGCAATCCTTAGTCTTTGTCTCGCATCCAAAATCCCCATCATTATCTCAGGATTTAAATTTAATGATCAAGTATAAATAAGAATTAAAGAAATAGCTTTATTAAGGAGATCCCTATAAAGTCATAGCATCCCTTTTTAGTAAAACATAACCGTTGGCCATTTCTAATAAGTTCGTTAATCAAGCAGAATAATTAATTTTGCTCATAATAACGACTGGATTAAAATGGCCAACCCCATCATTCAATTAAGTTGTTAACATAATGGTTTGTTAAGTTGGCTATTGCAATCTCAACTAAGTTTTGCCACATAAAATATCAAAGTTGCACCGCCTATTTAATTATACTCACCTTACATATCCGTGTCCTACAATCATAAAATCATGTTTCTCTTTACTACCATTGATACTCTCTTTTATCTGTCCCTAAGTCCTGCCCGACTCATGGAACTTCCTTGATAAATGTAAATCGATTAAAAGAAAGTCATCAAATAAACGATCGAGCCTTGCCTTTCCCAAATCGGCTAAGTCTGGCCACTTCCTTTTCCAAAGTGGAGAATTCTTGTAATTACTTCTTTTTCATTTTTGATCCTCGTCATCCTAAAATTTTCCCTCACGGTAAAGCTACTTAGATAATTCATTCTCCTGCCCAATTCATCTACCGATGTGTTTACAGCCCATTAATCCGAATCATCCTTCTATTCTCAAATCATAATAAATGTATAATTTAAATTAAATCGGGCATTTAAAGAGTTTAGATTTATTTGGTCTTTCTTTTCTTTGCCGCGTATTAGAATCGGAAGACTCGACGAGGCAACGGATTTGAGGAGGATCGAGACTTAGGTAAACGCGAAGATCAGCAAATTATAAGCACTGACTGAGTAGGCTTTGACTTAGATCAATCAAGGCCATGGTACACCAAGCAAGGCAAGTCATCACTTTGATCATATTGATCCTACAATTTATGCAAAATTATGTTCTTTTAAAATATCAACTTGCATGCTTAATTTATTATGCAAATATATGTCAAAGCTTAAGGTAGCTACATGCCCACTTGATGTTGTATTAAATTTATTGTGTCATCCCTTGATACTTGAATTACCTGATCCTTGTCACCATAGAAATTAATGATAATCTTATTAGCTATAAGTCATATTAAATGCCATGCTAGTCGTGTCAAAGTCCAGGGCGTTAGTCGCCCTAATCATCAATCTTCAAAAACATAAGAACTTGTTTTGGGGCACTCACGGGATGTACGTGGCTGAATACTTTGTGATTACTTATTTTATGCTTCTCAAAACCCTACAAACCTGCTATACCTGTTCGGGCGGTTGGTGAGAGTGGATGGTGCTGATGTCGCACGAGAACCTGAGGTTTGTGGAAAGAACCGCCCGGACGAATTAAGGACTGAATCTTGTGACGACCTCCTGGTGTAAAACAGTACAACCACAAGTCTATATGGGTACGACCTAGCTGATTAACTTACAAAGGTTTAGTTTAGATATCATCACGGAAAGTGGGTGCCAGGACATACTGGTTTAGTCACAGTGGGAGACAGGGACCGACTGTACCCATACGGCGCAAGAGGGGGCCTCTGACTGTGGTGGATAGAGCCCTTCAGCGGTGAAACCTCAGCGGGGTGGTGTCTAGCTAAATCGGAGTAAGGTAAAGGCTTTGTGATGAATCATCTGGGTCTCATGCCTAAGGAAGTATGTTGGCTATTAAGATGACTTATCTCTTGTGGTGAAAGTGTACAACCTCTGCAGAGTGTAAAACTGTTTGAGCAGCTGTCCCACGGTCAAGGGCGGACATGGGAACTTACTCGAGTTAGTTCTATTTCAAAAACCTTTGTGGGTGGGATAGAAACCTATCAGAGGGATGTACTCTGACCTTGAATTTTTCCTGGAGGGACGTACTCCAGCGTGGTTGATAATATGGAAGTGGCCTAATGATCAAAAGCTAGCATAGGTGGATGGAACCATGTAATCGGTGGATGGAACCTACACCACTATAGATATTGCACAATTCCAAACTCTTTAAAGCATGTTTATAAAATGCCAAGTCCTAGGAATTTTATTTATGATTATTGCAAATGTCGCATTAAGCAAATAAAAGAACCTCAAGCCTCCTTTGACAGCCTTGCATCTATTATTACTGCATCCTGTGTGGCGGCTTGCTGAGTACCGTCGTACTCATTGTTGCTTAATTACCATCATTCAGTCAGAAAGGAAATAAAGTCAAGCCCTGCGATGCCTAAAAAGGGTCGACAGAGCTGGAAGACAAAGAGGCCATGAACTAGGTCGCGAACCCCAGTTGGCTGCCTGTGGGCAAGTCCTGAGAGTCCCACCTGTGTGGAGTTTCCGCTGCTGCATTTTATCGTTTTTGGCCTAATCGGCCCATGAGTAAGTATTACTGTATTATTTACGTTTCTGCATAATATGTTTTTGATATATTGTAATGTATATGTGAGCACTATCTACTGATCCAGGGAATAGTGCGGTGGAATCACAGAGGATCAGGGTTTGCTAACCCGAGGTCCGACATCTACGCTACACATGTAACAAATGGGTGTCAAAAATGATTATTAGCGCTACTATATTGCAAATCAGACTAGCTATACTTGCACATGACATCTATATTACGTAGGTAGCTAGCTAGCCACGTATTCATAACATAATAATATTAAGCAAGGATATATTGAAGTGAACTATGAGTACTTACCCATTCTGAAATTGAGCAAAGTGACATTATCTTTCTAAACCTAGCTAGCTAGATCTAAACAAAAACACATCTATCATATCTTTCAGTTACAAAGCATGCATATAAGTTATTAGAAGCAATTAAGTACTAACCTCTTATCACTAAGAAGACGTATATAGAGTAACAAGTGATATGTTTTCACCAAACACCCTAAAGCCGGCCGCCTTGCTCCACCGATACAGCGCAATGAAGACAGATCTGTGTCGAGACCACACACGCCCAGTATTTAATAGCACAAATTATCCCAGACAGTTCCAACTACAAATGGTCTATGATACCAATATATCACAGACCATTCATATTAATAACCATATATGATAATTCACAGATGGTTATTCATACAAACCGTATGTGATGTCCGCAATATCATAGACGGTTTGTTATAAGAACCGTCTACCATGTCCAGAATATCAGAGACGGGTTTTTATATGAACTATTAGTAATGTTTGCAACTTTCACAGATGGTTCTTAACAAGAACCATCTGTGATGTCTCAATTATCACAGACGGTTCGTGTTAATAACCATCCATAAAAATATCACAGACGGTTGCTACTATACACCGTTTGTGATAGTTTAAGCATAGACGATTCTGCATGAACTGTCTGTGATATAGCCGTCCAATATAGCCTCTTTTGTAGTAGTGTAACACAGACGGTTCTTTAAAAGAACCATCTGTGATATAAGTATCACAGACGGTTCCATAATAGAACCATCTGTGATATAAACTTGGTTATTTCCTTTTAAATAAGTTTCACAGACGATTCCAAATAGGTGTTCACTGTGTGGGATTGTTACACTTGGTTATTTCCTTTTAAATAATGCCCTTCACGATGGTCAACACGCATATAGCTTGCTTCATCGCTTGGTTTTTCCTCAAGCTTAATGTTGCTTCCGAATGGAGGCAACTCGTCAAATTGATTATACTCTTCCTCATCCAGGACATTCTCAACTCCGACAATCCTTCTTTTTCCATGAAGAACTACACGACACTTCTTATTTGCCAAGTCGGTTACATAAAAAACTTGAACAACATGCCTCACATGTACAAATGGTTCATCTTTGTATCGTACACATTCGAGGTCCACAGTAGTGACGCTACACTTGTCGACCTTTACACCCTGTGAGAGTTGGACCCAACAGCACCAAAATAGAGGGATCTTAGAAATTATGTAGTCGAGCTCCCAAATCTCCTCTATAAGCCTGTAGTAGGAGCTTGGGCCAATAGTACTGAACTGCTCATCATAAAATCCATCTATATGGACACTTAAGGTCTGTACTATGCTCTTTCTGTTCTGATCTGTCGTATAAAATATGTACCCATTTATGTTGTATCCTTGCCATGTCACTATTCTAAATTTTGTCCCTTTTGACAACCATTGTAGTGTTTCACTTGATGACCTCCCAGTAAATCGCACCCTCAACCATTCGTTGCACTGATGGTTATGCTGTCTCGTGATCCAAACCTCCGACCAGCCTGGATTCTCTTGGCGTAACATGTCCTTGTGCTCTTTAATATATGAGGACACTTCAGTCATGTGTTGCAAGACTATGAAATGGGCTTGAGTGTACATATCTAGATCGGGAGTTATGCATTCCTTCTGATGGTCTTGATACCCTCTAGCCTCCCCTTATGATGAGATATAGGCACACCTATCTGTTCGACCTAAGAATGCAATTGGATCAGATTCGGACCGATATTGCTGTTACCATATCCTAACCCGTATTTTTTACTCATATTCGGTATCAAATATGGTCAGATTGGATACAAATACGAATTCAAAATATACGGATTTTTGGAAATGGTAAGATTGGGGCGGATACTTGACAGATTTCAATCGGACAACAGATAATATATATGGATATCATACACATATAAAATGATACATTCAACATAAGTTTTCAGCATAATACAAATTCAACAAAGTGGTAAATTGATATATAATTCATTAACCAACAGTCTAACATGACACAAATTCAACATAATGATTAATGACATAAGTAATAAATTCATACATAACATAATTTGTATGAACCATGAAAATAATATGTTTATGTAATGTAAGTACATGACACAAGGAAATAGCCAAGTGCAAACATAGATCTAGCAAAGGAGTCAAGGATACAGAGATCATACAATCAACTTCACTTGCTCACAGGCACAGCTAGAGCTCGCCATCACTAGCCATTTCTTTGTCGTACAATTTTGCATAGTTAGTGTTTTACTAAAGAAGAGTGCAATTCACCAAATAGTTAAAATATTCATATAACTTTCCCTTTTCTTTTAAAGAGGTCCATTAGTTCTTTTCTAATGGTTGTACGGGTCTTGATCAATAAGCTAGGGTGCAAGGATTTGATGAAGTCAACAAGATATTCATGCTCAGCAATATTGAAAGGGTACTCATGCATGATTATCGCTAAATAAAATTTTCTAAAGCTAGCTTCTGATCATACCTATACGGTTCAATAATATTTGTGTTGTCTTCATTATTCTTTTCTACTTTGAGTACTTGCTAACCTGGCTTGAGATGGTGCTTGTTTTTCAAGTGGTTCCAAAAGCATGTTGTGCCATTGATGGTTTCACATCTGGCATTGTATTTGTAGTGGTTGCAATGTACTCAACGTTCAACAATCTTCTTTTCATCCACCTCAATGTCTTTGTAGTCCTAGTGTAGTGATCCTAGACTGGTGATGTGCTCTTCTTCAGCTTCTTTGTAGTAGGCTCATCTTCTACATTCTCTTGTATATCTGAACGATTACCCTTTATACCTTGCCCTTGCATGCCACTGCCAATGGTTGGAGTAATGTGACGATGGCCTGATCTTCCGAGAGGTACTGATAAGTCGATTGTGGAGAACTTGATGTTGATAATCCAAAGGCTCTGACCAAAACAGATCGAACCCCTCACAATCACTACACCACTGCTCTGTTGGTTATCAACCGTGCCGAACACGGTTGACCTCGCCAAGAAGGCTATCTCTTGCAAGCGAATCGAGAACACAAGCAAGAGAGTTCAAGATGCAATCTGAAATTGTATTGCGAATAAAGATTAAGTTCACAAGTTGGGGTTCCTCAACCGAACATGCGGTGAAACTGCTAAGCAGAATAATCTCTTAAGAAAAACCCAAGGAAAACTAAAGGGGTGCGACCTCCTTAAATAGGGGAGGGGAAGCCGCACTTATCTAATGAAAAGGGGTGTGGTACTATTCATGGTTACTATTCATGTGGCTGTGGTACTGTTTACATGAACAGTACTGGTCAAATACCCTAAATTACAAGGCCCTCGGTCCACTTTGACTCGGACTGGAAAAATAATGTGACTTGTTTCACAGTTTTTGATTTGCTCGGATGGAGTTTGGAGGTGAGACTAGATCCATCTGAAAGTAGACTCCAAGAGCTTTCCAACGAGTACTCATGAGCCCTGAGAAGCCTTCTGGATCAAAAGTTATGGCCATTTGAAGTTGGCCTGTCAAGCTGAATCCGAATTGATGTGGAGGCCGAATTGGATTCCAAAACCTGTCCAACTTGAACCCTTGCTTCAATTAGTTTCAAAGTGATGTGGTGCTACAAATATATATTTTTTCATCATTAGGTAGTATCATATTATCAATTAAAATGTGTTGAAGTTGAAGTAATGAATTCACCTTTAGTTCAATCTTGATATTGGCCGCTATGGTCATATGTGTTGGTGGCGTGGTCACATCACGGAGCACCTTCAGTTTGCCCTTGAGTAGGTGTTACAAATGAAGATGCAACCACACCCACACTTCCACTTTCATATGCCATCAAAATTCACATAGTATTTGTTCTTCTTGTTTTGTATGGTACAAGAATCGATCAACTGATTGATGGAATAACAAATGACTAAATGAGTAAAGATTCAAGAAACTACTCACTATCATTCAACCACATTGCCACTCTATCATTCAACCACATACCTCTTTCAATAATCTTCTAAGTTAGCAAGATCATACGTTCAAACATGTAACTATACCAATTTGTACTATACTACAATTTCATAATAGAAAAAACTTGCATATATTCCTTTTTCAAGAAACTTGGCCAGTGAAGTCATTTGACAGATTTCTAGCAGTTTCTGTGTTAAGTAATATGCATCTTCATGCATTTTTCAAGTTTGTAGGCGAAATTACTTGATACTTCATAGACGTGCAGCTCAAAACAAAGTAGAACTGATATCATATTCATCTTCCCATTAGATGGTTGGGGTAGGTACCTAAACATGAAATTATAAAGGAAAAGGCTAAAGAATCCGTGCATCGATACATGAAAATTTCCAACGGTGAGGGTGGAGAGGGATCTAGAGGCAAGGCTTGGTGGTGGGCGTGAGAAGGGAAGGTGCTGCCTTCTCTCCGTGGTGGCATTAGTTGGGGGCAAGGGCGGTGCTCAGTGAGAGAAAGGGAGGCGTGTGTGAATAGTGTGGGAGAGCAAAGCAGCACTAGTAGCTGTGGAGGCGTGCAGTGCGACATGCCCAAAGTGGAGTTGTGGAGGCCAGAGCCGGTTGGCCTGGAGGAATGGGGGATTGGGGATTTCAGATTTGGGGCTTCAAAGATCAATATCCGATCAGCGTTGGAAACTCAGATGCTTCGAAGATGTTTGGATCGCTCTGAACAAGTGCATTATCTGATCTTCCATGGACCACCTAATCGCCGTGGAAATGTTTAGGCCACTCCAAATGGGTTGTACCGTTGGATCTTCAATGGACTGCTTGATCACCTTGGAAATATTCGGACCACTCCGAACGTTCATTCATTCTGCAATGTTCGGTCGGTTTTGGATAGTCGATTGCGACGGTGACATTCGGACTGCTCCGAACGTTCGCCCTTCTGCGTCGTTCGATCAACTTTGGACGGTCGATATTTATGATAACGTTTGGACCAGGCCAAACGATCTCGCCGTTAGATTGGCTAGAGATGCTTGCAGTCGTTTGATTGACTTGGAGGTGTTTAGAATAGTATGACCATATCTCTGACCGTATACCTGGCGTATGACTGTATACAAGGTCCGATTGAGGTGATCTTGCATTCATTGGAAAGCTTATTTAAAGGGCTACATAATGGAGGAGAAATTATCTTCAAAAGCATCATGGATTTTTATTTTTATTTCCTTTTTGTGAGAGTCCGAGTCTAAAACACTTAGGATTCTACTTTGTGGTCAAGTAGACGGGATCACGAGCGTGTGCTTGAGCGAATTCTTTTGTCGTAGGTTGCTGTTCTAATAGTGGTTGGCACCATCGTTTCATCAGGTTGCACGGATCCAAGTTATCATTATCGATCCTACGTCATGAAGATCGGGTATCCCCACATCATATGGGGTGCGGATATCTGTTCGGTAACTATTTGAGTACCAATCGGATTCGGTACTAGGTCGGTCAGGATTAACCAACCCATTTGCACCCCTAGTTTGACCAGAGCCATGTAATCGATATAGAATTCAATGACCCCTTCGATTGCATAACCTTCAATGATGCTGTCGTCTGGCTGAGATCGATTGCCTACAAAGAACATGATAATTCTCATGTACCTCTCGAATGGGCACATATGACGTAGAAACACGAGGCCGTATATCTTTATCTCTTTCACAAGGTGTATAATGAGATAGACCATGATATCAAAAAATGACGAAGGAAAATAAATCTCAAGATGATATAGAGTCGTTACCACCTCGCTCTGCAGAGCATCTAGTCCATCAGGATCAATGACCTTCTGAGCAATTGCGTTAAAGAAATAACATAGCCTCATGATTGTCACTCGATCCTTGTTCGGCAAAATACTTTTAGTTGCAATAGAAGTTCTTGTGCCATTAGCACATGACAGTAATGAGACTTCATGCCAATTAATTTTGAATCTTGCATGGAAACAAGTTTCTTCATGCTGGCGAAGTAACCGGATGAAACTTTCATACCATGCAAGCACTGACACAATTCAGTTCTCTCGAGCTTAGACAGAGTGTATCAAGCTAGGGGAAGGTATGTCCGACCTTTATCGGTAGTAACTCGGTCCTGATGTTCATTGCAACCAAGTCATGCCATGCGTTGACACCATCCTTTATTTTTTTTCATGAATGTTCAGTAAGAGACTTATCAAGCTATCACATATATTCTTCTCTATGTGTATGACATTTATGCAATTGTGAACTTCTAAGTACTCCCAGTAAGTCATGTCCCAAAATACTAACCTCTTCTTCTTCATGTTCTTTTGACGGGCCCTCGATTTACGTTCCTTTCTGACCACAACATCGATATCCTGACCATATCATAGACCTCTTTCCCGCTAAAAGGCCTTGATGCCAAGTCATCCTCTTTTTTTCTGTCAAATTATCTTTTCATTTTGCGGTATGGGTGATACCTTAGAAGGAACCTATGATGACACATGTACACAATTTTGCACGAGTTGTTCAACCACACACTCTCGGTATAATCTAAGTAGTGCACTCAGGCTTTGCCTCCTTTTGTACTGAACCCTGATAGGTTACCAAGGGCTGGAAAAGCATTAGTGGTGCAAAACAACATGGCACACAGGGTGAAGTTCTCTCGTTTGTCCGCATCCCATACTTGTACCCCTTCATTTCATAGTATCACAACATCTTCCACCAATGGTCCTAGGTACACATCAATATCATTCCTAGGTTGCTTTGTCCCTTGGATAAGTAGTGATATCAAAATGTACTTTCACCTCATATACAGCCAAAGAGGAAGGTTGTACATGCATATATTCATGGGCCAGATGCTATGTCGGCTGCTCATATTATCGAAAGTATTCATTCTATCTATACTCAACCCAAACCTTATATTCCTTAGTTCCACACCAAATTCTACAAATATCCTATTGATGTTCTTCCACTAGGTAGAATCAGCAATGTGCATTATCATTCCATCTTTCTGACGCTCCTCTGAGTGCCAACACAGTAATCTTGCGTCCTTTTGGTTTGTAAATAAATGCTTCAAATAGAGAATTATAGGCAGATACCATAACATCTTAACAGAAGGTCCTTGCTTCACCACAATGCCCTCACTGTCATCAAAGTCATTCTTACGCTTGTATTAGGATGCTTTGCACACTAGACAACATGTAATTTTGCATACTCTTTACGGTAGAGGATACCATCATTCAGACATGCTTGTATTATTTCTATTTCCATTCCCAATAGACAAAGAACCTTCTTGGCTTGGTAGATGGTTCTCGGCAAGACTTGTCCCTCTAGAAGGATGTTTGCTAGGAGACCTAACAACACCGTGAAATTCTTGTTGGACCAACCAGTGCTTACTTTCAATTTCAGCAGTTCAACAGATGATAGCCTTGTGCATTGTGGCTTGCAGCCCAGGAACAAAGGTTTCTCTAGGTCCTCCATTAAGCCCTCAATTTACCAAACTCTCTCTCACTATAGTTTCTTTCTGCATTGCATAGCATTTGATCTAGATTGTCATCATACGACCTATCCTCGTTGAAAGCACACCACAACTGGCATATCATTGTCTCCCTCGACGATGTTATAATTACCTTCATGTATAATCTTGTATTCACCATTATTGGTCCAACATGTATTCTCTTTTTTAATTCCCTTCGAATCAAGTTAGCTTCGATATACGCTGAGTTGGTAAACATCTTCAGATTATCACAATCAATGCATGGATAATACATATATTACATCCCCTTCTTCAACATATCATGCTCGGCTGCTCTTCTAAAAGTAGACATGCCATTAATGTACTCTTCACTCACACGGTTCTCAATGTACATTCAGTTTCGGTCCATCTATGCTACACACATAACAAATGTGTCAAATTGGATTATTAATGCTACTATAGCTAGCTATAGCCTAATACGTACTTACACATAATTATCATTCATCTTATAATAAATTGTCCATGTGTAAATTAATTAAGTAGCTATGTACTATTAATGAAATAATATATATATCAACCAAAACTATATTGAAGCAAACTAGGAGTAGTGACCCATTCTTAAATTGGAGCAAACTACAAATATATAAGCTAGATATAAACTTAGCTATCATCTCTCTTTATTACAAGGCATATAATTAGAAGCAAATACTAACCTCTAATCACCAAGAATAAATCGATCTACATAGAGCTAGCTAGATCTACAAGTGGAATGCTTTCACCAAACACCCCAAAGCCGGCCGTCTCCTTCAATGCAGCGCAATGAAGACAGATCTATTGGTACCGGTATGGCTAGATATTTATTAATAACACAGTGTATCCCAGATACATCCAACCATGAATCATCTGTAATACGTAATTATCACATACGGTTCGTATTAATAACCTTGTATGAACTATCACAAACGGTTTTTTAATATGAACCATTTGTGATGCCTGCAACTATTACAGATAGCTCATGTTAATAACTGTCTATGAACTATTATAGATGGTTATTAACATGAACAGTCTATGATAGTTGCGTATCACAGAAGGTAAATGGTCGCGCTTGTAAAACTGTCTGTGATAATAACAACATAGAAGATTATCCATGAACCGTCTGTGATGATGTATCCAGTATAGCTTGTTTTGTAGTAGTGATCTCAAGCCAAGAAGCATGGAAGAAATACAAGGATCATGAGGAGGAAATGCGTGCAAGTGGTGTGCCAATTGATCTTGTGCGTTTCAAGTTGTGACAGTTCTTGGAGTAGACGTACGATCTTGGCAGGAAGCATTAGGCATCACGAACTATGGTGTGATGTTGGTGTGCCTTGGCACTTGCATGTTTCAGGTGGTGACGGCCTTGCCATAGGCACACAATCTTGGTGACAAGTTATAAACATCTCATTGTTGTGAAGACCAGTGGGTAGCAATTAAGGAAATTATCCAAAATTGAGTGGAGTGGTGGTTTGCAAAATCATGGCTTATCAGCCTTGTAGAGCCTTTGGGAAGTCATGCTTCTAAAAGTGTGTAAGTGCATGTAAGGTTTCCCTAATTGTAACCAGTGTGATCCTCTAAGTAGTAGTTGGTTGTTAGGGTTTGGTCTGAGGTGGTAGCCTCCACTATATAAGCCTTGTGGTGAGTTCAGTCATGTGTGACTTGAGAGTTTAGGGTTAGGGTTTCCTTGCGTTAGAGCTTTGTGTGTGTGCTCTAGGCTTAGAGCTCTACTATCCCGAGAAATTGGTTGTAAAACATTCCTCTCCAAGTGATATGAACATCCAAAGTTTGCTCAAATGAGTTGTGCCATGGATCCTCTTTTGTGTTTTTTATTTACTTGGCTTTCTCTTCATAATCCATCCTGGTGCCAAGGATGTGTAACAGGTAAAGAAATCTCCTAGAGGTAAGATAACATCTATCTAAGCATGATCTTGATGAAGTTCTTGAGTTTGCTCGGATTTCCTCAAGAAAGAGGTGATATTGGTATTTTGCTCTTGTGGGTGTTTTGGGTTGAATTGTGCTATGATTAGCTTGCTGTGATATGTGAGAACCCATCTAAGGTTACCAAGATCATCTAGAACTCACGAGCAAGAGCAGATAAAGATTTCCCTCTTTTGCCCGTTGTTGCTGCACCCTTCATTCAAATAGAAAAAGCTCAGAACTTTGGCAATAATTCTCTTGGTCGTTGATTGGAATATGTTTCTAACATCCTAATGAAGGTGTATGCCAAGTTTCAAGTCATTCAGACTAATAGATCAAAAGTTCCATCATATCTTCGTTTTAAAATCATGTTGATTTTACTTTTCCTGTGATGATTTCACTGTAGCTATACTACCGAATTTACTATAGCAGTGCTACCAATTTTGCTCAGTTTTGTTTGGATTCTTTCATATGGGTGATTGGTCTCTGAACTTCATAACTTCTCATCATTATTGGACTAAAGAACTTAGAGTTATTCTTCCACTTTTAGAAAAGATTTAAAAAAGTCTTGTAATCTTGTCGGCTCCAATTCACCCCCTCTAGTTGCCATCTTTGGTCCTACAAGTGGTATCAAAGCAAGGTTGCTCTTTGTTTGATCTTAACTGATCTCATGCAATAGCGTTAGAGAGGTATCATAACAAACCTCATGTCTTTGATGGGTTGACTATCCCTATAGGAATATAAGGATGGCTATTTACATCGAGGCTCAAGGCTTAGCCATTTGGAACAAAGTAAAAAATACTTTTGTTGTGCCTATTGGTGATGTGATCCTCAATGTTATTTAGTTAGCTGAGGTTGAGGCAAATGCTAAGCCATGCAACTTCTTGGTCAAAGGACTAGGGAGATCTGAGTTCAACCAAGTAGCTTATCTTGCAACCGGACATGAGATCTGGATGACCCTCTCTTATTACCATGAGGGAACATTGGAAATGAAGAGGGACTACCAGAAGCTAGAGATGGAAGCCAGAGTGACCATTAATTCCTTCTTTGATAGATTCCACAAGATCTTGAGAGATCTAAGGTCTGTTGGTGTGACCTATGTAGATGCTGACAATATAACTCATACTTTTGAGTGCTCATGACATGAGTATTTGGAATATGAAGCTCACATCCATCAATGACAAGGCGGACTTGGAAATTATGACTATGGATAAGCTATATTCAAATCTTAAGACCCATGAGATGGGGTCATAACAAAAAATCCAAAAGTCCACAGGCAATGACTCTTGTGACTTATCCTGTCAAGAATGACACTCCTTGTGAAAATACTTCTTCTAGCTTTTCATTGTCTTAGTTTCAATCCATGAGCAATGAGCTATCTTCTCCACTCACGCCTAAGTCAGATCCACCTGTCTTCACCACGGACACTCTAGGTATAAAAGGCTGCATCGGGCCATGGGATTGCAACCCTGAGCCACCTCACCTTGTTTTGACATCTTCATGCGAAACTCAGAGCAACTCACCATCGTCGTCCACCTCAACTCCGGCATGAAATTGCCCTACTTCTAATGAGCCCTCATCTTTGTCGTCTTCTTCTTGTGCTTCCTCATGCTCCCTTCGTTCTCTTCCGCACCTCGCAAAAGTCAATGCCCTACCAAAGCTTCTAACTTGCCATGCACCAAGGACCTCCACCACACAATGCTCGCCATTGGGTCACCCTGTTGACCATCGGTCTCTGCGCCCAGCTCCTTAGCATTGCCTTGCTCCCAAGATTGCATCGCGTACCTCGTTGACCCCTGCCAAGCCTTGTCACCAAAGTTTCATCGCTGGCCAAGCCTCGCCACCACACCCTCTCACTGCTGACCACCTCACTATGCTCCCCAGGCCCATTCGAGCTGATAGATGAGTTTGTCGTGCCACGATGATGCTCTTGCTGACCTCACCGGTGTATAGGTCACAGGCGATGAGCAACCACGACTGTCGATCCTTCCCAGTCAGTCATCCACGTGGTCGCCACATCAGTGCGCAGTGAATACGAGGAAGCCACACGGTGCCACACTAGCCTCATACTACCATCTCACACCATTGCAAAGCTTTGCCACATCATCTTTTGATTTAGCAGCCATGTCATCTACAACATCACCTCTTTTGCACATGTATCGCCATGTCACATAGCCATGGCGAACTATGGTGCCACTCATGAAGATTAGGAGAACATTACTTAGGCAGAGTTCATAGTAGCCTTTCGCTATACCCATATTCTAGATGGGGTGATTGAAATGAAGAAGGAAGAACTTCATGAACTTCAGTAGGGGAAGATGTCAGTGAATGAATATCTCAATAAGTTCACTCAGTTAGCTCACTATGCACCAAAAGATGTTGCCACGGATGAAGCACATCAAAAGCACTTTAAGAGAGGATACTAGTTTCGAAAACATGGTGGATAAGGCCATACTTATTGAATAGTCTCACCATGAGATGGAAGAATCTCACAAGTTGAAGATGGTTCAACAAGGAGCATAGTTGCAACAGTCATAGAGAGCCAGGTTCAACATGTACCAGCTAGCTTGTTTGCCTCAGCAGGTAGATTTCAGGACTCCAGCTCCAATTCCTCTTTAAGTCATTTCGGGACCATGCCCTATCAGCATCAGCAATTAGCTTCATAAAAGTGCAAGCCCTACAACATCATCTATTGTTTCAAGTGCTGAGAGCCAAGTCATTTCACTCGCAAATGTTCACTGAAGCGTCAAGTAATCACGCCAATCCCATCCAACCTTTGAAGTACACCTGCCAACACCTTTTCATCTGGAGCAAGCTATGGAGCACCGTTATATCAAGGAAGCCAGGTACCATAAAGTGTTGCAAGAGGAAGCCTGAACCACATCATCACCAACATCGCATCTGGTAACTTATTACTTTAGTGAGCCTGAATCTCGGGGTTGAGATTTTATTTAAGGGGGAGGTTTGTAACATTTTGATTTTTAGTACCTTCTTAAAGATTTTTAAAATAAAAATAACCATCTGGATTTTTCTTGATTAATTAAAGCTTAATTTGAATTTTTAAAAATTTAAAAGATTTAATTTGAATAAAGTAAACAAATTTAAGTTGGGTTCCTTATGGTGCATCGAATTTTTTTTCTGTATTTTCTTAGATTTTTTTTGATTTGTTTGGTATTTCCTAGAGCTCTATTCTCTTTTTCCCATTTTCTAAAATTTGGAAACCATTTAAAATTTCTAGATTTTCTTCTAGGCCAAATCTCTCTCCGGCCTGATCCATCTCCTTTCGGTCTGGCCCATTCCATTGCGCCGGATTGCCTCGCCTTCTCTCGCTCGTGGCCCATTCATTTCCCACGAGCCCAGCCTACTAGCCGAGCCGGCACGCATCACAAATCCGTTCGCCCGCACCGCGCATCCTCGCCATCTTCCTACACTCTCTCCCTATGCTGCTGTGCAACTAGGGCCGCCTATCAGCTTTATCTTCTCAACTCATGCCCGAGCCGATTCTTCCCTCCGCCCGTCTCTGCCACGGACACATTGCTGTAGCCACCTCGAACTTCTCCTTGTCTAGGTACAAAAGGATGTGTCGGGCCATGGGATTGCGGATTTTGGTCAAAAATAGACCCCTGTAGCAAGTAAATACCAAATCTAGCCTTTGGAACACCGTAATTCCGTTTCTAGCCCCCTCCTGACCGCATGTTTAATTTGGCGGCGACATGTGGCAGTCGTGCGGTCGCCAATCTCACGACTGCACTGTTCATGCGAGTCGTGTGGTCGGCGACCACACGACTCAACTGGCATATATATGTACCTACATAAATGCATGGAATATTCAAGAGGACCAACATACGGGTCTACATGTGCAAGTGCTGTCTGTATATATTACCGGGTAAACAGAGTTATGTTACACTTAGTTGGTCTTCCTCCGGTAGTAGCAAGTTTAGCTTTGCTGCATGCACCACCAAATGTTTAGCTTAGTGTGTTTAGTACAAATGACGATCGAATGGCTCTTTTATTTTCTTAATTACTAGCTGTCTTGATCAGCCAGCTGAACAAAATATATATTGCAGGTTTTTGTAGCATGCAGTATACACACACATCGCCCGCTTCAATTCACACAATCTCATTGAAGCTTGGAAAAATTCAGTTAAATTATAGCGTAACCTATTGGACTAGCTAGCAAACAGCCAAATTAAACACTACGACAATATACAATACAATTAGCCTTAGGGTTTTTGATAAACCATGTGGAGGTGACCCCGTGTGTGTGATGAGTAATTGACATCTGTTTTAGAAAATTCGAGTTTGGTTTGTGTGGTTTGGACCATGTCGTTGCACGGTGCAATCGGTTTCGGTCAGACTTAGTCAAACTTGGTCGAAGTGTTATAGGATGCTTATTCTCTTGATTCGACAGGTTGGGCTTTTCATGCTTAAGATTTCTCTTAATGCTATTGTTGATTACATTATGTCGAGCGATGCTATGTAATGTATTTCTTGTCTGTGATGGCTGCAGGACATCGAGCCGGAGTCGTGGCGAGGCACGGGATGACCGGACTAGGAACAGGCCGTGTTGAGGTCAAAGCGGTCGAGGTGTGCCGAAGACGGCGAGGACTCGAGGTGGTTGCGAGGCTTGGATGGCAAGAAATGAGGAAGCTTCTCGGAAGGTGCAGGAGGGGCATTTTGGTAAATACGCAAAATTGCACTAAAGGAAGTGGATTTGGATAAAGCACAAGAGTTGTTGGAGGCTTAGTGGGTAAAGAGAAAATCAAACCCATTAGTGAAGGCTATAAAAGGAGGAGTGTCTCCTGCATGTAGCCTACAAGTTTTTGGGGGTTGGTTTTGCTTTGTATCTCTTTTGCCTTTCTGTTGGAGAGTTGGTGAGGAGAGAGCAGAACTTGTCTCCTGCGTGAGTTCCTCCCCTGTGTGAGCATGTGTTCTTGAGAAGAACCATGTAGTGATTCCTCTAGGTTACAATCATGTATGGGGACTCCTTTGTGATCCTTGTGTTTCTGGGAATGAATCTTTTGAAGTTTATCTCTCGTGCTTGCTATTATTAGTATGTTCATCAGTTTCAGTTTCTCTCTGTCTCAATTCTTCTTTTTGATGTTTGAGCTGATTTCTTGCTAAGAAGATGAAAAATGGATTGCTCTATGATGGCCTGGAATAGGTCTCAAGATCATTTGATCGGTTTCTCCCAAGAGCAAATTGAATGAATCAAAGTTTCTTTTTCAACTCAGTTTATTTGCTCTGTTTGTGACATTTCTAGCGTTTCATGTCAGGGGAACCTTGCGCCTCGTGATTTTCTGTCAAAAGGTTGCTTGATATTTGGTTGTTTAAGTCCTGAGATCAATGCTAAGAGGATTGTGAAAGATCATGAGCAAAGGATTCAAGAATGGCAAGTAATTTGAAACTTTGTCATAATCTCAGTGAGTTTTCAGATTTTCTCTCATGCTGTGATTTCTTGTTCTTTTGGTTTGGATCCTATTGTTTCTAAGGTCTAGTGGCTATTTAGAACAGGGTCTTGTTCTCTTGGCCTGAAAAGATTAGAAGGATTCTTCACTTTTCCCAGAAAACTTCAAGATTTGGTATTTTCAGAATTTTCTGTTCAGACTGCAGCTCTCGGGTCTTTCGGTCTCCTGTGCAAAAACTACATCCGGTCTGACCGGATTTTACTTGGCGGTCGACCCAGCCAAGTAAACACCGGTCAGACCGACCACCAAGAAGCGGTTAGACCAGCATATATGGGGCGGTCAGACCGGTGGTATAAGATCGGTCAAACTGGCGGTGTGTTGGCGGTCTGACCGGCCTATACAAACCGGTCATACCGCCTCTTGGGACTAAGCCCTGTTTCTCTGAGTGCTTTTCTGCAGATAGTTTCTTTTGATCATTTTATTTGTTGTTTCTTTTCTCTGGTAGTCAGTAAGCATAAACTCTCCTTTCTCACCGCTTTTTGTAGCTTTCGAAGGAGAAGTTCTTGTGAGTACTTGAAGGGCATTTTTTAAAAGAACGACATTCACCCCCCCTCTGTCGCCGATTTCGATCCAACAGTTTTACGTACACAATAATGAAATGAAGGATCGAAGGAATGACAAATGTGCATAAAATAATAATAATGTAGTTGGCTTAGGTCTGCTTGATCGAACAGAAGCTAGGTCGCTGGAGTTACAGTAGTACATGCTGGGCCGATACGCGCCAGCGATGACATGTATCCAATCAGTACGCTAGTAGAGCTGCTAACTGGGAACGGTGACGCCAACTGAGTCGTGCGATCGCCAACCGCACGACCCGCATGAACAGTGCAGTCATGCGGTTGGCGACCGCATGACTGCTACGTGTCGTCGTCAAATTAAACGTGCGGTCGGGAGGGGGCAAGAAACGGAATTACGGTGCTCCGGAAACTAGATTTGGTATTTACGTGCTACAGGGGTCTATTTTTTACCAAACTTCGGGATTGCAACCCCAAGCCGCTTCACCTTGTTTTTGACGTCTTCGCACGAAAATTGGAGCAACTCGTCGCCGCCGTCCGCCTCAACACTAGCGTGAAATTGCCTTGCTTCTGGTGAGCCCTCGTCTTTACCATCTTCTTCTTGCGCTTCCCCGTGCTCCTTCCTTTCTCTTCCATGCCTCACCAAAGTCGATGCCCCATCGAAGCTTCTAACTCGCAGTGCACCGAGTGTTGGAATTGCTTTGATACCAAATGTTGCAAGTCTTTACGACTGCTCCCAGAACTTTACGACCGCTTACGACCGGTTTTGAGAGCTTACGACCACCTCCTGCTGCCGTTCGACTGCTCAGACAGCCGTTTGACTACGTTTCTCTGCTGCTGCGCTGCCCTTCCTTCGACCTCGCTCAAGCTACCGTGATCGTAACTCTCTACAATCACGTAGTGATGCTAGCGATCACTGTTCACTGTGGTTGAAACACCCTTTCAACCACGTTCACTTCCTTACAACGTGGAACATGGTCGGAGTTCCTTTCGACCACGTTCAAGTCTTCACGGTGCAGACGCAGCCTCTTATGACCACTCACGCCGTGGTCGAAACCTTCACAACATGTTCGAACGCCCTTACGACCACGTTCAACTCTTCTTCAACATGGTCGAAGGCTCTTACGACCATGTTCTCTTCGCTGCGGTCATACGTCTTCTGATCCCCTCAAAATTTCTCTATCATGGTCGTATCACCTCCCGACCACGTCTTCTTCAGGTTTGCCGTGGCTGTACGCCTTCACGACTACGTTTGCCAATACTTTGCCGTGGTCGTAAGTCCTTCCGATCACGTTTGCCGTGGTTGTAAGTCGACTTCGACCACGTCTGTGAGATTACTCAATGGAGACGACACTCAAGTTTTTCTTTTCACTTCTTTCCTTCTCGCCTTACTTGGTGCACCTCTGGTTACATGACTCCACCCCTTTTTATACCCTGCTCTACGACTTGTGCACGAGTTACGACCATGATTACAAATCGACTCCGACTATGATTACAACTCTGTTTCCGACTTTGAATAGAACTCTGTTTCAACTATGACTTTTACTGACTTTCAACTTCGAACACAACTGACTTTTTGGTTTGATTACAACTGACTTTCAATCACGACCAAAACTTAAACATAGCTTCTAAACAAGATTATTTACAACACCGAAGACCCCCACCACCCAAAGGTTGCCACTGGGTCACTCCATTGACGATCGGACTGCACACCCAGTTCCTTAGCATCGCCTTGCTCCTAGGATCGCATTAGACACCTCGTTGACCTGTGCCAAGCCTCATCGCTAGAGTTTCATCGCCGGTCGAGCCTCGCCGCCACACCCTCTCACCGCTGACCACCTCGCTGTGCACTCCTAGCCCATCCGAGTTGATAGATGAGTTCGATGTGGCACGGTGTAACACTTGGCTTTTATTTGATTGTCTGGATTTTATTTCAAAATTTAAAGCAAGAAAATGTATTTTAAATATTTTATTAAAGCCAAAAGGAAAATTATATTTTC
Organism: Dendrocalamus sinicus; assembly: GCA_036346575.1. Lineage (NCBI taxonomy): Eukaryota > Viridiplantae > Streptophyta > Magnoliopsida > Poales > Poaceae > Dendrocalamus > Dendrocalamus sinicus. The sequence continues at coordinate 15,843,243 of CM070672.1, forward strand.
CTAGCCTCTCCTAAAATATTAAATATTATTTGAGAATTTTCTGAAATTTAAAATCAATTTTCAAAGTTAAAAGTATTTTATAAATTATTAAAATGCACTCTAAAATGCTTCCAGGAATATTTTATGATTTTTCTGGAATTTTTAGACATTAAATATTAATTTTCCAAGCTTTTATAAAGTTTCTAGTAGCCCATCCGAGTTGATAGATGAGTTCGATGTGGCACGGTGATGCTCTCGCGTAGACATCATCGAACCTATGATTTCGAATATTAGTTCAAATCTTAAGCCACGGTTCACCATCACTGATGATGAGTAGCCACGACCTTCAATCCTTCCCAGTTAGCCATCCCACGTGGTTGACACATCAGCGCATAGTAAATACGTGGAATACCATGCCAGCCTCAAATTGCAACCTCACACCATTGCAATGCTTTACCACGTCATCATCCGAGTCATCAGCCATGTCAGCTGCCACGTCACCTCTTTTGCACACATGTCTACAACATCACGTAGCCTTGTCAACCCAAGCTGCCACATCACCCAAACCCTAAGCCTATTCTTCCATGGACCTGGTTCACATGAACCGTGTCTATGACACATGGGTCCCACATGTCAAAGCACTATTTCATAGACCCGATGCACTGTAGACTAGTAGATCTTGCCGTGGACATGGTCTATAGACCATGGGGGCCTTATCAGCATCTAATCCTTTTTACATGATGTCCTATATTGTAGAAATTCCAAAAAAATCTAGAGGGCCCACATGCCAGTTTCTTGGCTTTTATTAAATTAATTCCAAAGGGAATATTTTAGAGAAATTCTCCTTTCTGTATCAATTTGTAGGAATTAAGTTTTTGGTAAATATTTTGAGAGCTTGTTCTTCTTCGTCCTAATTCCGATTGATCCAATTCTTCTTCCTAAATTCATCTAAAATTAAGCTCTATGTTTTGTTCTAGTTTTTTGGATTTTATTTGGTTTTTATTTGAATTTATTTGTAGTTTGTTTGCTTTCTCTCTCATTGGATAATGTTTTCAAAGGAGCAGAAACATGACCAGATGTCCAAGAATTGGTAACCAAGCAAAGCCAAGGCAAGTCATGTCCTACGATTATGTTGAACCGATTGTGTCAAATCTATTTATTATTATTTTATTTTAAATTATTATGCATTGCTAATTTAATGCAAACCCTTGAACCTGGTAGTTATTGACCAATTTGCTTAATCTCTTAATTGATAATTTTAATGCCATGATTCTATTGTCACCATATGATGGGTAATTATCTAATGATGCAGTACTAGTAACCACATAGGTTGTACATTTAGTGTCCGTAGCCATGCCTGTAGTACGTTGGGCTCATCATCATATATTGATTAATTAATTAATTTCAACTTAATGAGATATTGAATCAAGTTTCTACTGTATACTAGCGTTATCCTGGACTAGTGGAGAATAAATAGAGAGTTCGGATTTGCATATTCGAGTGTTGACAATGACCACGTAGGTTCATATATACTTGGTTGTAATTCGAAAATACCTTCCAATCGCTAGTCGGTAGCGGCCCCTAGTAGGGCATATTGACCTCCAAAATACACACACAGATCAATCTAAATGGATCTTATGTAATATGATCAGTAAACAATGATCAGCTCATAACTACTTACGATCAGATCGTACCAGTCTGTGATATGTTCGACCAGGTCACGACTAGTTAGTATATTCATACTACCAGTTCACATCCGGTTGGACCTATCAACCTGTTAATTTACATATTCTCCTTTTTACCTCATGATATCCGATCCAACTTCAGATGAGAAATGAGTCATCCGTTGACTGTTCAATCTTTTTTCGACTAGTGATAGATAACTTCATGCGGTCAATTCTTCGACTACTAGTGGCATTGCTATGTACTTACCTTACCCGACCACATCGAGGGGCCTAGAGGAATCTCTCCTGTTACGTAGGAGGGGCAAATTTCATATTTGATATGTCGTATTTCTTCCATGTTTTATAACATACTCGAAAGCTACCTTTATAACTACTGTTATGATATAGCGTTTGGCAGCCCCTAAGTGCAGTATTACGCATGTAAAAAATTATACTAACCTCAGGTATAAGAATTATACATCATCATTGCTTGAGACCAGCCAATTGATGACACACACTAAAACATAACAATCTTAACAGTTCTCAAGGTGGGTCAATCCAACATCATATTCTCTAGCAATTGTCCACATTATTGATTTGATATCCCCGTATCTATGATCGGTGAAACGTGGTTATCAATCAATACGTGCGCTGGACTATAAGTCACTAGTGCCCCGATCAGTGACATCCGACCAGGGATCCTTTTATAATGACATTATACACCAAATAAAGAGATTCACTAACAAGTCACATACTTGCCAACCATTGTAACAATTCATTCAAGGAACATAATAACGCTTATTAAAGGATCATAAACATAGAAGTGATGCAATCATCTTCATGATTGCCTCTAGGGCATATCACTAACATTGGCTTTTCTGGAAGCCAAAATAAATAGGGCGGCTTCTCTATGCTGCTTCTCCAATAGTTTCCAGAGCCTGCCGACATGTGCACCATTTACGTCAGTGTCTCCGTCGTCCGTTACACTACTACAAAACAAACTATACTAGATGTCTCAACACAGACGGTTCATGTGGAGCCGTCTGTGCTTTGATTATTACAGACGATTCATGGCTAAAACCGTCTCTAAAACTATCGCAGATAGTTAGGTTTAAAAGTCATATATGATATACACACTATCACAGACAATTTTTAATTAGAACCGTCTATGAAACTATCATAGATGGCTTTTATTTACAACCGTCTATGTTTTATCCTTTGTTGTATGAACTACAGAAGCTACTGAAACAACAGACAAATTCTAGGAAAATTTATTACAAAGTCCCAAACAAAAGAGATTCCAATATCTTAGTCTTTTGGGCTGCATATGCTTGTTCTTCGACTTTTGGAGTTGGAAGATCAGCCGCTGAGTTCTCGAATGCCGTGAAGATTATCCTTGCCCTCTCCACTTCCTCCTCTAGCCTGGGCAAATCATTAGCATGGCCCACAATCTCAAAGAGGATGCCATCATAAGCTTCCTTAGAATCGGACGCTTCTGCTTGGTCGGCAATGTTATCCATGTGTCTCTCCACTGCCGCAAGAGCTTCTTCCGCTTTGTGCACATTACAAAGAAGAACAAGGCTGAGGGCGGTTTCCCTTTCCTGAGCAGCAACGAAACACCTCCGTCGACGGTGGATGATGAGGTCCAACTGACGGATGGAAGCGAGTCGAGGAAAGACAGCAGGGCATGAGCGGAGGAGCTGCTCTAGACGTAAATTGTTGGCCACCTGTGTAAGGTTTCGGCTGAACAACTCATGATGGAGAGATGAGAGAAAGTAGATTAAAAGCATCTAAAAAGAATATTAGATGCCATTATTAAGAAATCTGATGAAGAAGATGAGGGAGAGGATAGTTAAAAAAAGCTGGATTAGGGTGCGTGTATTTAAGCATTATCACAGATGGTTCGTATACCAAACAGTCTCCGATATTAATATCACAGACGGTTCGTATAACAAACCATCTCTGATATGTGCATTATCACAGACGATTCGTATAACAAATCGTCTCTGATAATGACACATCTCCAATCCGTGGCGTATCTCCCAGGATTTCGATCTCACCCGTTCATTCTCTCCACATCGAATGGTAGGCACCGGTTCCTCCCACTGCTCGGCCCTTATTAATTACTCCCCCTCTACCTGTCCACCGGCAATGACGCGTGAGTTCATCCACTAGCTTACTGCATCCTCCCCTCGACGACGCCGACTACCGCCGTGAGCTAGCGCCTCCGTTGTGACACCACAGTCGACTGCACAACACACTCTTGCCGTAAGTGTCATAAGAGTATCTTGTGCGGTCTCACCGTCATGCCATAAAGGTGGTGCTACCACCGCCTCTCTATTGCCGATGATATCCGGCCGCCTCTCCAGCTTCTACTATCTGCTAGGATCTCTACTTCTTATATATTCTTGTCGTAAGTGTCATCAGAGTTGGGTTCATTATCTTGTTATGCTGTAATGGTGGATTCTAATCTTAATGAAATGGAGTGTGTTTTTGTGTTTGCCACTGTATTTGCTTGTTTTCAAAGGGAATAGGAAACATTAGTTCTTTAGGCTAGCCAAATAACAGAAAAATTTTAGATAAAGAATGAACAATCACAGACGGTTTGTGCTATAAACCATCTATGAAGGACTATCATAGACGATTCTATATATCAACCATCTGTGATACTATCCAATCACATACGGTTGGTAACTAGAACCGTCTGTGATGTGTAAGTGTCACAGATGGTTTTTGTTCAAGCCATCTGTAATAGTTTTGTTCATAGACGGTTCTAGTTACAATCTATTGTCTTTATCACAGACAGCTCACAAACTATCTGTGATAACCTCCGATTATCACTGACACACAAATATAGGCTGTTCAGAAAATCGTCTGTACTGACAGTTCTAAATCGTCTGTGATGACCTTTTTTGTTGTAGTGTTACCATCTCAATAAACGCAGCCAAAACCTATCAACTACAGTCTAAAAGAGTACACATAAATGATGGCCAGATTTGATTCGCAAACCGTCCACATAAATTGCATTGGATGCACTTTTTTTTCAAATCTAGCCCAGACACATTTTTTGCATATCTAGTCCCATTCTTGGACCTACCAAGCTACATTAGCGCTGTAGGTCGCCAGCCTCGCACACACTAATTAGTGTGTATGCTTAATTAGTGTTAATTATATTTAATTAATGCTAATCATGGCCGCTAATTTTGTTGCCATAGTGGGGGAGGTCGGCAGCATTTGTTGCTGCTCTAGTAGGGCTCAACAGCTCATGCTGCTGAGCGACTATAGCTCAGTAAGTGCCGTCGAGCTCATGTGGCTTGGCAGCACCTGTTTAGCTCCTATAGCATGATAGGCAACATGTGTCGCCTACAACGTCTGCCAAACTAGGGAAAGGGAGTTAGATTTACAAAAACGGACGTCCGAAAACTAAATTTGAAAAAATAGCTATAATATCATTTATATAAACAGTTCTTGATTCGTAGCCATGAATCCATCATACAAATCACTCTAGATTTTGTTTTCCAAATTTGGCCACTAAATGCTTGTTTTATAAATCTAGCTCCTCTTCAAACCTATCATGCACAGCAGCTCAATAGTAGACCTATTGAGCTACAGCAGCGGTAGCTTGATAGGTCAACTTTTGTGTGCGATAGGTCTAGAGAAGTGGCTAGATTTGCAGAAAGATGTTGGGTTGTGTGGTATTTTCAGCCTCGCGCAAACCATTTGTCGGTAACGTATACAGGAATATCCGGTAACGTATACAGGAATATCGATGGTTTGCGTGTTTACATAAAAAATGGTGATAATATGGATGTGACGGTGTATTAAAAAATATGCCTCGCGAGGGACGTGTGGGCGTGACGCGTGAGCAAGTAGCTATTTTTTATAGAGGAAGTGAAGTAGCTCTTGCCCGGACCAATAGGTAAAAGGCTGCATGCAAGGCCACACGTGCCATCTGTATGCAGTAATTATTGAAGTATGGGCCAATAATTGATTCGTAAACAAGTTTGGGAAGCATGACACAAAATTACTGGGGTAAACATTTTACTTGATTTGTCTTTTTCTGTTTCTCCCAATATATAAGAGTTAGGTTACAATTTTTTGTAACTTTACAGAGCATGCATGCTAGGTCCTGTATTCAACAAACAAAATCTAAACGCAGATATAATTATCAATGTACTATGTGTAAATTTAAAATTCAAATTCAGTATATGATGAGGGGAGCATATCTAGTGCTAATGGTGTATTCAGTGCTAACATGTAAATGCCAAGGAGGGCCATTGGATTCTCGTCGAGAGCCCAAGATCAAGGCGAGCGGAATCCCTCAGCTCACTTATGCGATTTTTCCGACCCCCCCCCCCGTGCGGCAATGCTTTGTTGAGAGCAGTACACCTGAGCCATCTCCCAGTGTCGCCCTCCCCGTCCTCCCCCGGTGCCGCCCTTCCCGTCCTCCCCGAGCGCCCTCCCACCGCCATCCTCGGCCTTCCTCCACCATCAGCGCTGCCCACCCACCTCCCTCCACCCCCTCCGGCCTCTCTAGGCGCCGCCCCCTGGCCTCCCCTAGCACCGCTCCCCCAACATCCCCCAGCTCCCCCCTTAGCTTCCCCTAGCGCCGTCCCCACCTCCATCCGCGCTTCCCCCCTCGACCACGCACTACTTCGATCACGGTGGCTTCGACCATGGTGATTTCGACCACAACGGCTTCGACTACGACGATTTCGACCATGTAGGCTTCAACCAGGGTAGTTTCGACTACGTCGGCTTTGACCACGGTGGCTTCAACCACAGAGATTTTTTTACCACGGCGGCCTCGACCACGGCGATTCGACCACATTGGCTTCAACCACGGTGGCGTCGACCACGGCGCCTGCTCAAAGTCGTGGATAAAGCCGCCGTGGTCGAGACCTTCGTGGACGAAGCCGCCGTGGTCAGGGAGGCGCCAACCGCCAGAGGGGAGGCCGAAGAGGGCAGCGCCGGGGGAGACTGAGGGGGCGACGCTGGGGGAGGCCAGGGGGTGGTGCCCGGGGAGAGAGAGCAAACTCTTGTGAGTTGTGACTGAAGGCAAAGCAGCGGGGGGTTTCCTACAAATAAGTATAAGTCATCAGGTGGTTTCCACCCACTTGGATCGTACCCGTCTGGCTGGGATCTGACGGTCCTGAGTATTTATTAGCATGTTAGCACCCAAATAGGTATTAGCACAAGATATGCTCCCTATGATGAGAGTAATAACAAGTGATAAATCAAAGCAAAAGGAAAATAAAAGAAAAAGACAAAAGTTACTATTCACAAAACATAGTTCTTTTTGTCTCTTCTAATACATTATGAGTTTTAACTTTATATATATATATATATATATATATATATATATATATATATATATATATATATATATATATATATATATATATATATATATATATATATATATATATATATATACACACACATTATGAGTTCTAATGCACCTAGGTACTCATATCAATACCCGTTGATGTGCTTTGAGATTCACAATGTTTATATGTATATGTACGTATACGTGTATATATATATAGGTATACATATATATATATATATATATATATATATATATATATATATATATATATATATATATATATATATATATATATATATATATATATATATATATATATAGGTATACATATATATATATATATGTAGTAATAATAACGAGCGTCCTACATATACACATTGTACATACATATACATATACACATACACATATACAGATACACGTACACATATACACACATATATTTATACACATAGGAAAAATGCTTAAGGCACCTGGGTGCCTAAGCACCTATATCAAGTTTTGAACTCAATTCAAACTAGTTTAAACTACTTTTGAATTTGATGCGCTTACAGTGAGTATATATTGTTAAAGTAGCTCAAACTAATTAAACTGAAGTTGAATTTAATTTTTTCAGAGTTTGATATCTCAAATATATTTTTTATAGGTATGTGGAGGTACCCACATTAAACATTGTGAATCTCAAAGCACATCAACGGGTATTGATATGAGTACCTAGTCACTTGGGTGCATGAAACACTTGTCCTACACACACATATACACGATTGCACTAATCTGCACGCACCCGCACTTTGCACGCTCGAAAGTTACTATCATTTGTGAGTGAAGTTAGTATTAAATGTATGTATAGTTACTACCCAGTTATGTACTAGTAACTCTACATATGTTTGGCAGTAACTTTACTCACAAACGGTAGTAACTTCCCAGCGTGCATTTGACACCTACGCACCCACCTCTAATATACCCCTAAACGAACTTGAAATACTCCTTTATTACTTTAGATATACTCGTATACTAATTACAAGATACTCTAATATGAACCACACGAAAAAATTACAAGAGAGTCTATAGTTTTTAACGTATTTTGTAAATAACTTTATATACACACATAAAAGGAGTATGTCGAAAAAATATACATATCACCTATATAGTCTTAAATACTCGTATAAAATATGAGTACCATGACATAGGTAGTGCCATTGGTGTATGTTATATAAAATGGTTTTCACTTATGTGAGTGATCGTGGTTTAAAGGGGGAAGTTTGGTTAGCACTTTGGGACGTGGATGCGTCACTTGGGTAATATCTAAGGATTTAACTTGTGCTCCATTGATCTAAGCCTTACTGTGCAACCACATATTTTGTATGGAATAGACTTGGCTAATTAATTTGTGTGTGTCAATTTTGGTTTTGCCATTGAGATGAAAGTTGGTATCACTTAGACATTTCCATGGGGCGCAAGGGAGGGACTCTCCGACTAGGTGGTTAGCCTACTCGGCCGTGAAATCTTAGCGGGTGGAACTAAGTTGAGATTGAACATTATAAAACCTTGTGATAATCTTTTAGTCGCACAACTTTGGAATTGTGTCAGACGGACATTATAAGTTGATTATGTCATGTGGGTAAGTTGTGCAACCTCTGCAGAGTGTAAAATTATTTGAATAGCTGTGTCTCCGTTTGTGGACAATACTCGGTGATTTCATATGAGGGGTAGAGATTTAATAAAAATCTAGTTGGGTTAAGTTTGGAGAGTGAATGGTTAGTTCACTGGTGGATCATTACATGAATGGTTAGTTCACAGGTGGTTCATTGGGTGAGTAGTCAATTCACTTCTGGTTTACTCAATTCCTTTAATTTATTTACTTATTACTTGTTTTTAAAGTTTGCTTTTAATCTATTTATTGTATTTACTCTAAATTATTGCTTTTTGCCAAAAAAAACCACTCAATCATTATTTGTTAAGCCTTGCATAATTATATTACATTTTGTTACAAACAACTTGCTGAGTACTCTATGCACTCACAGCTATATCCATATTTCCTCAGTTGCTGAAGAAGAGCCATATCAGACAGAGATACTTGGAGAAGAATTCTTCGACGACTTCTCGGAATAGGACTTTGCTTCCCAGTCGATTGCTTATGGGCATGTTGAATAGCTACTATGCTTATCGTTGTTTTTCACTGCTAGTTTTGTTTAAGCCCGTTAGGCTAGTACTTGTAAGTTTGGCAATAAGGTCGCTACTCTGATAAGTAATAATATTTGAGTTATCTTAGATAATCATGATAATGCTCAATATTTCATCCATGTTTCTACTGTATACTAGCGTTATCCTGGACTAGAGCAGAATAAATAGAGAGTTCAGATTTGCATATTCAGGTGTTGACAATGACCATGTAGGTTTATATATACTTGGTTGTAATTCGGAAATACCTTCCAATTGCCGGTCGGTAGCGGTCCCTAGTAGGGCATATTGGCCTCCAAAATACACACACAGATCAATCTAAACGGATCTTATGTAATATGACCGATAACCAGGTCTTGGTCTCTCATGATCAACTCATAACTCCTTACGATCAGATCGTACCAGTCTGTGATATGTTCGACCAGGTCACGACTAGTTAGTATATTCATACTACCAGTTCACATCCGATTGGACCTATCAACCTGTTAATTTACATATTGTCCTTTTTACCTCATGATATCCGATCGAACTTCAGATGAGAAATGAGTCATCCGTTGACTATTCAATCTTTTTTCGACTAGTGATAGATAACTTCATGCGGTCAATTCTTCGATGTGTTATAACATACTCGAAAGCTACTTTTTTTACTACTGTTATGATATAGCGTTTGGCAACCCCTAAGTGCAGTATTACACATGTAAAAAATTATACTAACCTCAGGTATAAGAATTATACATCATCATTGCTTGAGACCAGCCAATTGATGACACACTAAAACATAACAATCTCAACAATGTCTCAAGATGGGTCAATCCAACATCATATTCTCTAACATTTGTCCACATTATTGATTTGATATCCCCATATCTATGATCAGTGAAACGTGGTTATCAATCAATACATGTGCTAGACTATCAGTCACTAGTGCCTCGATCAGTGACATCCGACCAGGGATCCTTTTATAATGACATTATACACCAAATAAAGAGATTCACCAACAAGTCATATACTTGCCAACCATTGTAACAATTCATTCAAGGAACATAATAACGCTTATTAAAGCATAATAAACATAGAAGTGATGCAATCATCTTCATGATTGCCTCTAGGGCATATCACTAACATTGGTTTCTCTAGAAGCCAAAATAAATAGGGCGGTTTCTCCAATAGTTTCCAGAGCCTGCCGACATATGCACCGTTTATGTCAGTGTCTCCGCCGTCCATTACAGTACTACAAAACAAACTATACTGGATGTCTCACCACAGACGGTTCATGTGGAGCCATCTATACTTTGATTATTACAGACGTTTCATGGCTAAAACCGTCTCTAAAACTATCGCAGATAGTTAGGTTTAAAAGTCGTCTATGATATACACACTATCACAGACCGTTTTTAATTAGAACCGTCTATGAAACTATCATAGACGGCTTTTATTTACAACCGTGTATGTTTTATCCTTTGTCGTATGAACTATAGAAGCTACTGAGACAAGAGACAAATTCAAGACAAATTTATTACAAAAGTCCCGAAAAATGAGATTCCCAAATCTTAGTCATTTGGGCTTCATATGCTTATTCTTCGACTTTTGGAGTTGGAAGATCAGCCGCTGAGTTCTCGAATGCCGTGAAGATTATCCTTGTCCTTTCCATTTCCTCCTCTAGCCTGGGCAAATAATTAGCATGGCCCACAATCTCAAAGAGGATGCCATAATAAGCTTCCTTAGAATCGGTCGCTTCTGCTTGATCGGCAATATTATCCATGTGCCTCTCCACTGCCGTAAGAGCTTCTTCCGCTTTGTGCACATTGCAAAGAAGAACAAGGCTGAGGGCAGTTTCCCTTTCCAGAGCGGCAATGAGACACTTCCGTCGATGGCATACAGTGAGGTCAAACTGACGGATGGAAGTGAGTCGAGGAAGGAGAGTAGGGCGTGAGCTTAGGAGCTGCTCTAGACGAAAATTGTTGGCCACCTGTGTAAGGTTTCGGTCGAACAACTCATGATGGATAGATAAGAGGAAGGAGATTAAAAGAATATTATATGCCATTATTGAGAAATCTGATGAAGAAGATGAGGGAGAGGAAAGTTTAGAAAAGCTAGATTAGGGCGTGTGTATCTAAGCGTTATCACAGATGGTTCATATACCAAACCATCTCTGATATTAATATCACAGACAGTTCGTAAAACAAACCGTCTCTGATACGTGCCTTATCACAGACGGTTCGTATAACAAACCATCTCTGATATGTGCATTATCACAGACGATTCGTATAACAAATCGTCTCTGATAATGACACATCTCCGATCCGTGGCGTATCCCCTAGGATTTCAATCTCACCCGTCCATTCTCTCCACACCGAATAGTAGGCACCGGTTCCTCCCGCCGCTCGGCCCTTATTAATTACTCCCCCTCTACCTGTCCATTGGCAATGATGTGTGAGTTCATCCACTAGCTTACTGCATCCTCCCCTCGACGACGCCGACTACCGCCATGAGCAAGCGCCTCCGTTGTAACACCACGGTCGACTGCACAACACACTCATGTCATAAGTGTCGTAAGAGTATCTTGTGTAGTCTCACCGTCGTGCCACAAACGTGGCGCTACCGCTGCCTCTCCATTGCCGATGATATCCGGCCGCCTCTCCAGCTTCTACTGTCTGGTAGGATCTCTATTTGTTATATATCCTTGCCGTGTTAAAGAGTTGGGTTCGCTATCTTATTATGTTGTAATGGTGGATTCCAATCTTAATGAAAATAGAATGTGTTTTTGTGTTTGCCACTATATTTGCTTGTTTTCAAATGGAATAGGTAACATTATTTCTTTAGGCTAACCAAAAACAAAAAAGGTATAAAATTAACTATCACAGACGTTTTGTGCAATAAACCATCTATGAAGGACTATCATAGAAAATTCTATATGCCATCCGTCTGTGATACTATCTAATCACATACGGTTGGTAACTAGAACCGTCTATGATGTGTAAGTGTGACAGATGGTTTTTGGTTCGAGCCATCTGTAATAGTTTTCTTCGTAGACGGTTCTAGTTACAAACCGTTGTCTGTGTTGTCTTTATGACAGATAGCTCACAAACTGTCTGTGATAACCTCCGATTATCACTGACACATAACTACATGTTGTTCAGAAAACTATTTGTGATGACAGTTCTAAACCGTCTGTGATAACCCTTTTTGTAGTAGTGTTATCGTCTCAAAAAACGTAGCCAAAACCTATCAATTACAGTCTAAAAGAGTATACATAAATGATGGCCAGATTTGATTCGTGAATCGTCCACATATATTGCATTGTATGCACTTTTTTTCAAATCTGGCCCAGACACATTTTTTGCATATCTAATCCCATTCTTGGACCTACTGAGCTACGGTAGCGCTGTAGGTCGCCGGCCTCGCACACACTAATTAGTGTGTGTGCTTAATTAGTGTTAATCATATTTAACTAATGCTAATCATGGCCGCTAATTTTGTTGCCGTAGTGGGGGAGGTCGGCAGCATTTGCTGCTGCTCTTGGAGGGCTCAACAGCTCATGCTGCTGAGCGACTATAGCTCAGTAAGTGCCGTCGAGCTCATGTGGCTTGACAGCACCTGTTTAGTTCCTATAGCATGACTAGTATAGTGCCCGTGCTAACGCCACGGCGGTATTTTAGGGATGCACACAAAATCAACCAAACGAATTTTTGAATGGCCATACATGTTTTGTTTGGATAATTGGGTTACTGCTGGCAATAAAGTCCATCCATGAATGAAAGCCAGACATATACATCAGATTATTTTGGTCAGTCACTACAAATAATTGAAGACATCCAAATGGCAAAAGTTCAGTTACAAATCAATGAACGCTGAAATATAGATGACCATTTGCCTTAGTTGTCTAGTTGCCTCAAACCTAAAGAATATATCATTGACAATCAGATATCAGTAAGATTGATATTATAATAAGCAAAAAAAGTCAACACATTAATCCTGGGAAATATAATTGCAATTTCCTTTGAAAGTGAGATATTTTAAACGCGACAGAGCAAAAGATTGGATTTCATTGGGAAAAAATTTGGAAATGCCAAATGTAGCACTGTTCATTGAATTCATAGAATCATACCCATCCATCTCTGGCATCTGAACATCCATAAAACATGCATCGAAGCAATGTGGCGGTTGAAGTAGGGAGATGGCATCTTTGCCACTTTCAACACAATGAACCTTGGCACCATACTTCTTGAGTGCGGCTGCGGCAACTCGGAGATTAACTTTATTATTATCATCTACCACCAATATATTCTTCCCAACCAGCAAGCTACGAAGAAATAAGGGCCTAGTTTGATTTTCTTTCCTTTCAGGCATCTCCACTTTTAGCAACTGTTGAAGACAAGAAGCAATTGTGCTTGCTCTTATAGGTTTACACATCACAATATCAAATGTGGATCCATATTTGTCCTTGTCAGCTTCAGACGTGACCAAAAGAATTAACTTGGGCAACTCATGTACCCGACCATTCTTCTTGGGCTCATGTAGACGATTCAATAACAGAATATCTGTCTCGGGCCTCCAGATGTCATTCTCAATAAAAAGCATGGACAGTTTTTCTCTACAAGAACATAAGGTAGATAGAGATAGGAGAATCAGTAGGTAGCCAAGAAGAATGTACAATACATGAATGTAAAGTATTTAGTTATTATTGAGGCATCTATTGTGGTCCATCGCAGTCTTATGTTTTCTTGAAAAAAATTACTAACGACTTGCATTATGGTCCTGGTCCTTTCATTAACTACAATCATTATTTGTCCTTTGTTTCTAACTTTGGTCTCTCCTGTATCAGATGACTGGTTGATGATATAGCTGGTGTATCAGATGACAAGTTCTGTTAGAAATTGAAATTGACTTAACAGAAGACTCACCTGGGCTCTGTTGCACGATTTTCTCCAGAAAAGGCTTGAAGTCCCATACTCATATTATTCACAACTTGAACAAGAATTCCCAACCTGTTAAGGTGATATCTTGTGACAGCACTACGTCAGTACCTGAGTCAGTGTCAGATCTGTCCCCAAAAGCATGTCCAGCATTCCTACATCGAAAGGTAGAATTCTCAGATTGCCATGCCATTGGATTGGAGATTATGTAGGTACCATAAAAGAACAAATCAGTACCAAGGACGCCGTTCATAGGTGTTCTGATTTCATGTGATACAGTTGCCAGAAACTGCAATTAAAAAATAATATAATATATAATCCATATGTATGCAAGAAAACCTGGTAACGCAAAGCACCAAGATATATGGCAAACCTGAGACTTCGCAAAGTCAGCAGCTTCTGCTTGAGTTTTGAGCTCTTCCATCTTTCTACAATCCTCTGAAACTTTGTCATACCGAGACCATGCAACACAAATTATATACCCCACAAGCATCCATATAACAGTTCTCTTTTTCTTTCTTTCTACACCAAAGCAGCATCAAACATGCTCCCCCGTAGTACCACCAATTCACCGGGGAACGCGGCAAATACATACAAAGATGAGCTTGTCTCACCAATTTCAGTCAGGCAGCGAGGCGAGTCAACGACTGCACTGTCACGCGGCCCGATTATAATCTAATTTTCCAAGCAATCTAGAACGCACCTAACGACTCTATGAGGCTATGACCATCTTTGATATCCAACGAGCAGGAACAAACGAAACCAAAAGGTTGGATGTAAGGACAGACTCCGATCAAGGCAGCCTATTGAACTTGTCTTTGCTGGCAGTCTCAGTAGCAAAGTTGGTGACTTTTTGAGTGATAATATCATTGTTCAGCATCGATGGCTCAGGCATAGGGCCAGTTTGGTAATCTGCCATTGCAGGAGTCCCAAGACTGCACTTAGCACAAAGAAATAGCTTTATTTAATGCTAAAACAGAAATAAAGTTGTCTCAACCAAGATTGCAAATTACAGCCGAAGTTAAGTAGAATGGGCACAACACAGGGTTGCACTTTGCTAAAGCAATTAGACCTTAAATTAGGATGAATCTTTAGCTTATGGTTGCGGAACGGATGTAATCATGTAACATTGCTAAGTGAAGTACTAAAATTTTAAAACAAAAGGATTAATACAGATAGAAATGATTCCTGGCTACTTAATTATCAGCAAGGAAACTGAGGGATGGAGAATTTGGACTTACGATCTGAAGGACTTTTAGCTCAAGATCTCCAATTGCGGCAAAATCCGAAGCTTTTGGTGATATGAAGGGAACTATTACTGATTTGCTCTGAAACATGAAGAGCACGCGGGGATTAAAAATTGGAGACACAAATCAAAACAAAGTTCAGTCCATAAGAGCCCTAAAGATCTGAAAACTTGCATTTTTTAGCACAGCCAATAGAAACCCCGCGCTCCTGCTCAAATATTCCGAATCAAAGACATAATTTGGTAATTCACTACAACGCGTAAACACGAAATGAGAGCAAGAACAGTAGTCGAACAAAAATTAGGCAACACATACTGCAGATAGTACGATTTGTGCACAAATCGTAAACGAAAACTGGAAGCAGGTAGAGCAGTGGAGCACAAATTAAGCACTACATACTACAAATGTTAAGATTTAGGCGCGTATTGTAATGCCATACTCAATTCCGTGAAGAAACAACCGAAATTTTGGCACTCGCACGAATCAAAAGCCCTAATAGTGCCAAGAATCACAGCCCTTCTAAAAATCCCTACTGTCCAAACAAGGACAAGAAGATCCGGGAAAAACGCCCAAATCAAGAACCGACAGAACTAACACACACGGACATGGAAATTGATGACCTCGAGCACGTACTTGTGGTGTGCTAGAGCGTGAACTAATAGGAAAAGGAAATTAACAATTTTATACTGGGAATTACAGGAGAATGGTTGTGTTACCTTCTTCACCGAGGATTATGTCCAGGGGAACAACACAGCTAATAGACCTAACTAAGAATATGAAAGCTTAAGCTACACTGCATTATAATACATTGAAGTCAGAGCACCCAAATTGAACATTTCACATCAGCTCTGTTTATTGCAGTGCAAAAGTGGTCCTTAAGAATTGCACATCCCATAGCTTTCATCTTAGCCTGGTAAGATTACTTGTATTCCATGGTTCTTTCAATCAGTTCAAAATTCTGCAAACTAAGATTGCAGCATTCTTTATGCCCAAGTGCCTTTTTCATTGCTCCCCTAGGAAGACACATATCAGCAGATGGAGGGATGAGTGTATCAGATGGTGTTTAGTTAACTGAGTTAAATGATGGGAATACAAGCTATGCAGATGCATTCTAGAAGCCAGAATGCAGAAACCTAAACTTCATGCAGTTAACCAAACAGTAACATCTCAGCACAAACTGTGGCCACTAATGAATTATAGCAGCCTAAACAACTCAACCTGCATTCATCTATTCAGGACAAGATGCAGCATGTATGCACTCATCAAGCATCATTGCTTCAAGCAACCAAACAAATCCCAAGTTCCTTAAATTCTGCAAGCAGCGCATGAATGTACAGAAACAGAAAATCTCTTTTAAACCCACGTATGTGCGGTGATGATCATACTCAAATTGTGCAAGCAGCGTAATTAGTACACAATGTTGCAATCCGTATCTCGAATTGGGTCAAGTGCTATAGATTAGACGGAATTCCTGTCAAACCAAAGAGTCGTGTCGTGCAGCAAGCTTGCTATTAACAAAGAAGCGTGCAGGATAGTAAGTCGAACAAGTACAGTTCCTACTCTTCAATTTTCTATCAAATGAGCCACACAAGTCGAAAGGAACTCTCACTGGCGGTGCGTGCGCGGCCGACCAAGTCGTTGCCGTCGAGCACGAGGTCGAAGGTGGTGGCCTGATGGGGAACAGCGCTTGATCCCCTTGGACTTGAGGTTCGCCGAGCGCCTCGAAATCCGGAAGTTGCAGAGCATTCGGTCGGCGGGATCCTCGCCGCCGCTGGCCGTGAGCTCGCCATCGCCGTCCTCCTCATCAGCCACAGCCTTCCCTTCCTCTTATCACTCTCCTTTGCCTTCTTCGCGGCGGCGCCGATGCGGCCGGCTCCTCGGAGCTCGTGCTGCTCCTGTCCTTGTCCGAGGAGGATGCCGCAGAGGGGCGGCTCCTCGCCTTGCGCTTCTTCTCCTTCTTTTCCTTCCTGCTGGAGGCGGCCTTGAGATTGCGCTGGCCTTCTTGAAGGCGGAGTCGCCGACGCCATGGGCTCGCGGAGGAGGCGGCGGCGAGGAGGAAGGCATCAGGAGGAGGAGGGGTAAGTGGCGGTGGCACGCATCACGGACATGCCACGGAAGAAGGTGAGGAGCTCGGCGGGGGTGGTGGTGACGTCGCGGGACGGCGGGTCGACGATGTGGGAGGTGAAGGGCACGGAGGTCTCGATGGTGAGCGCGGCCGTGGAGTCGGAGATCGGGCGCGCGGCGATGAGCGCCGTGGCCGAGGCGCGCGGGGAGGCGGCGCGGCGGCGCGGGGTGGGAGGAGGCGCGACGGCGGAGCGGAGGGGTGGGGAGGAGGAGGCGGCGCGCAGGGTGGGGTCGTGGGAGGAGGAGGAGGCGGCGGCGGAGCGGAGGGTGGGGAGGAGGAGGCGGCAGCGGAGCGGAGGGGTGGGGGAGGAGGAGGAGGCGGTGACGGCGGAGGAGCGGGGGAGGAGGCAGCGGAGAAATCAGAGGGGAGGAGGCGCACGGGTTCGGTGGGGGAGGCCGGCGGCGGAGGAGGAGGGAGGGGAGGAGGCGGAGGAGGGGTGGGGGAGGAGGAGGCGACGGGGGAGGGGGCGGCGGAGGAGGCGACGGGGAGGAGGCGGAGGGGAGGAGGCGGCGGTGGGGGGAGGCAGGCGGCGAAATCCAAGGGAGAGGAGCGCACGGGTTCAGGAGAAGGGTGGGGAGGGCGGTTCGGGAGGAGGGAGGGGGTACTGCATATCTATTGAAGGATGACCGTCGGATATTGGTTGAGTAAGGAGAGAGAATGAAGGAGAGTTAATCTGGTGCGGACGTTTTTAAGATGGTGTAATTATTGGTGCATATTGTGGTGTGAACGTAGTTAAGGTCATGACTGTGGTGCAGGTAATTGTTGGGTGGATGTAGGATAATTTTAACTGGTGGATTATTAGTTTAGATATGTCGCCTACTGCGTCTGCCAAACTAGGGAAAGGGAGCTAGGTTTACAAAAACAGACGTCCGAAAACTAAATTTGAAAAAATAGCTATAATATCATTTATATAAACAATTCTCGATTCGTAGCCGTGAATCCATCATACAAATCACTCTAGAATTTTTTTCCCCAAATTTGGTCACTAAACGCTTGTTTTATAAATCTAGCCCTTTCTTCAAACCTATCATACACAGTAGCACAATAGTAGACCTGTCGAGTTACAGTAGCGGTAGCTTGATAGGTCAACTTTTGTATGCGATAGGTCTAGAGAATTGGCTAGATTTGCAGAAAGACGTTCGGAGTTAAATTTATAGAAGCAATTGGGTTGTGTGGTATTTTCAGCCTCGCGCAAACCATCTGTCGGTAACGTATACAGGAATATCGATGGTTTGCGTGTTCACATAAAAAAATGGTGATAATTTGGATGTGACGGTGCATTAAAAAATATGCCTCGCGAGGGACGTGGGGGCGTGACGCGTGAGCAAGTAGCTATTTTTTATAGAGGAAGTGAAGTAGCTCTTGCCGGACCGATAGGTAAAAGGCCGCATGTAAGGCCACACGTGCCATCTGTATGCAGTAATTATTGAAGTATGGGCCAATAATTGATTCGTAAACAAGTTCGGGAAGCATGACACAAAATTACTGGGGTAAACATTTTACTTGATTTGTCTTTTTCTCCCAATATATAAGAGTTAGGTTACAATTTTTTGTAACTTTACAGAGCATGCATGCTAGGTCCTGTAGTCAACAAAAAAAAATCTAAACGCAGATATAATTATCAATGTACTATGTGTAAATTTAAAATTCAAATTCAGTATATGATGAGGGGAGCATATCTAGTGCTAATGGTGTATTCAGTGCTAACATATAAATGCCAAGGAGGGCCATGGGATCCTCGTCGGGAGCCCAGGATCAAGACGGGCGGAATCCCTCAACTCACTTATGCGATTTTCCGGACCCCCCGTGTGGCAAGGCTTTGTTCAGAGTAGTACACCTGAGCCATCACCCAGCGTCGCCCTCCCGTCCTCCCCCGGTGCCGCCCTCCCCGTCCCCGCGAGCGCCCTCCCACCACCACCCTCGACCTCCCTCCACCACCAGCGCTGCCCACCCGCCTCCCTCCGCCCCCTCCGGCCTCTCTCGGCGCCGCCCCCTGGCCTCCCCTAGCACCGCTCCCCTAGCCTCCCCCGGCTCCCTCCTTGGCTTCCCCTGGCGCCGTCCCCACCTCCATTCGCGCCTCCCCCTCCCTGACCACGCACTACTTCGATCACGATGGCTTTGACCATGGTGATTTCGACCACAGCGGCTTTGACTACGATGATTTCGACCATGTAGGCTTTGACTAAGGTAGTTTCGACCACGGCGGCTTTGACCACGGTGGCTTCAACCACAGAGATTTTGACCACGGCGGCCTCGACCACGGCGGCTTCGACCACGGCGCTTGGTCAAAGTCGTGGTTGAAGCCGCCGTGGTCGAAACCTCCGTGGTCGAGGCCGCCGTGGTCAGGAAGGCGCCAACCGCCGGAGGGGAGGGGGAGGCGTTGGGGCAGGCCGAAGAGGGCAGCACCGCGGGGAGAGAGCAAACTCTTGTGACTTGTGACTGAAGGCAAAGCGGCGGGGGGTTTCCTACAAATAAGCATATGTCATCCGGTGGTTTCCACCCACTTGGATTGTACCTGTCAGGCTGGGATCTAACGGTCCTGAGTATTTGTTAGCATGTTAGCACCCAAATATGTATTAGCACTAGATATACTCCCTATGATGAGAGTAATAACAAGTGATAAATCAAAGCAAAAGGAAAATAAAAGAAAAGGACAAAAGTTACTATTCACAAAACATAGTTCTTTTTGTCTCTTCTAATACATTCTGGGTTTTAATTTAAAATATTTAAGAGTGCTAGAAAAGTCTATCGGGACATCTACAAATTATTTCAAAAATTTTCGTGTTGAGCGGTGTCTTCACCAAAATAGTTTACTTAGCTATAGGCGTTTCCAATTTTTGCGGTAATCAAAATATTTTTTTGTAAAATTTCTATGGCATTCTTCGGTTTCAAACAGGATCTAAAAGATTTCTTGGCGTAATACGTCGTTCGAGATCAATCACTGACCTCACGGTTTATGTCGTCTGCAAAAATTTGGCCCACCCCGACAAGATGTCGAAGGATGAAGATTTGACGTGGACATGTGATGCATCACCACGATGGTAGACAATCTCAATATATCACCCACCTCTTTTTACTCCCGGGTGTAATTACACCCACCTCTAATAACCACCTAAACAAACTTGAAATACTTCTTTATCATTTTAGTTATACTCATATACTAATTATAAGATACTCCAATATGAACCACACGAAAAAATTGCAAGGAAGTCTATAGTTTTTAGCGTATTTTATAAATACCTTTATATACGTACATCAAAAGGAGTATGTCAAAAAAATATGCATACCACCTCGAAAAAATTGTTCATACCACCTATATAGTCTTCTCTCTGTTACGCGAGATACTACCTATGTTGTGAGATACGACATAGGGTGTAATTACACCGAGTAGAAAAGAGGTTTCCTATATATATATATATATATATATATATATATATATATATATATATATATATATATATATATATATATATATATATATATATAGTATAAATAACAGGGGCACCATGGTGCCCAGACTCCATTATTGAGACTTTCCATCTATGATTAAAACTTTCCATCCATGATTGCGACTTTTCATTCATAATTAAGACTTTCCATCCTGATATTATATATCATTGCACTTGCACGCATCTAAAAGCAATCCAAAGGTAGAGAGGCTTGGTGCCCGGGCACCATGGTGTCCCATATATATATATATATAGACACACACACACATATTGTGGGGACCTCGGATTTCCGAACCCGGACCCTCTGTGTATTACAGTACTAGTCCCAGATCAAAGCTAGTGCACGCAGTCAAACAGAAATGATTACATAACCAACAACGTTTTATTACAATAATAGAGAGTACTGACCGAAAGGTCTCATTATTACAAAGGAGGTTTCAAGACCTCACACACACACAAAACACAGCGGAAGCATAAATAAATCCAGCGAAGACCCATCAATACGCCACAGGTAATTGACTGGGGAAGCGACCTAGAACTCTGGGAATCCTTCGTCGTATCGGCAAGCGAAGTAGTCGTAGTCTCCCTCTCGAGCTTCATATTCTTCTGAGTTTATTTTAAGTGCAGCATGTGAGTACCAAAAGTACTCCGCAAGTCTTGGGAAAAATGCAATAGATGCAAGGCTTAACAAAGGAAGGCTATATGGTTCTTTTGCATAAAGTAATATTTTATTTCAAATAACATTAAATATTTTTGAACGCATTTACTTTGTAAAGTAATTGTTTTAACTGAAACTAATAAGCATATTATAGTGAAGGTTCTATCCACCAACACTAATTAACCAACTCTAACCGTTAAGTTTCAAAACATCAGGTTCCATCCACCCGTTCTGGCTCCAACCGCCAGGATACCATTCCGAGAGTTGCCTCCACTCTCGGAATACCAAAGTTTTGTTTTTAAAACGAAAACCAAAGATCTACCATGTGAATGCATTCCTTGCCCGCCCTTGACCGTGGGCACGGCTATTCGAATAGTTTGACACTCTGTAGAGGTTGCACAACTTTACCCCCAAGAGATAGATTATCTTAATAGTCACCACGCTTCCTTTGGCATGAGACACAGATAAAATATCACAAAGTCTTTACCTCACTCTAGTCTAGCTAGACACCACCACGAGGTTTCACCGCGGAGGGTTAAATCCACCCAATCGAAGCCCCTCTTGCGCCATATGAGTACAGAGAAATCCTGTCCCTCACCGTGAATAACCAGTAAATCCCTGGCACCCACTTTCCACTGGTGGCACCTAAACTAGACTATCGTAAGTTAATCAGCTAGGTCGCACCCATATAGACTTGGGGTTGCACGGTAATGCTCAGTCTGGACAATCACAAGCGTCGGTCCTTAATTGACTAGAGTGAAACATACACTTTACAAAATCTCGTGCTTACCGCACCAATCCAAACCAACCATCCGCCCCGGTCTAAAACAACATTTACACTTTTAGTTTATTTTAGAATAACTTGGGCAACATCAATCGCCACTAAATTTCTGAATACAAAGACTAGTGTAATGAAACATAATTTCCCATTTCAAGGTTACAAAAGGTAAATAGCATGACTAAGCATTTTACTACCGTTCTAATATTTATCAAAGATTTAATAATAATCTCATTATTGAGACAAAGGAAATCCTAAGGTTACAAAGGTACTTGGCATTCAACTTCAATCGATGGTATAACAAGATCGGATTACCTAATACCTTAAGATAGAAACTAAGGTTCTATGTAAATAGCAATGCACATACTTTAAATTAATCAAAAGCATTTCTCAAACATAGGTTCAAAATGATCAAAGGAGACTTTCCTTCTTGCACGCTCTCCGGGTCTTCTTGCTGCGGAACGGAGAAATCTTCGGCAACAGCGGAATCTACGCGCGAAAAGACATAGCAAACAAAACAAATTCAAATAAAAATCAAATGAACTCCAAAAACTGCAAAACTAGAACCAAAATATAGAGCTCAATTTTAGATGAATTTAGGAAAAAGAATTGGGTCAATCGGAGTTTAGATGAAGGAGAACAAGCGATCTAAAGTCTGCCGGGCGAGAAAATGCTGAAAAATAGCAAAAGTTATTGTTTACCCGAGAGCAACACTTTTGGAGAGAAGGCTAGCGTCGGCGAGAGGAGGCATGGGAGGTGAATCTAACTAGAAAAATAGGTTGCTAGGGACCTAAGGCACACATAGGAAGTGACGGCACGCCAAACGGAGAACGATGACGGCACGGGCGGCTACAACAACATGGTTAGGAGAGAGGAATAAAACCCGGGCACAAAACATGGAGAAGTAGGGTGAGCACAGGCTAGAACGCGGCTTGGCAAAGCTAGGAAAATTGTCGGCTCAGACAGAAACCCACCGGAGACGACGCAAATGACGTTTGAACGACGTCGGGAAGGAAAAAGCAAAATCTTGATATCTTGGTGCTCGGTGAACGAAATCTAAAACCATTTGGAGGGTAGCTACCTGGGATGGTTTGGCACGATGTGACGCCAACGGATTGGGAAAAACACCACCGGATAGATGGGGACACGAGATGCCATTGACGGCCATGGCGAGGTTCGGAGGTAAAAATTTGTGGAGGCTTTTTGGAGAAAAGGGAGGAAGCACAGCGTAGAACGCGGCGAGGCAAGTCTAAGAAAATTTACGGCAAGCGCTAAAGCTTACCGAAGGCGACGAATCGACGTCGGAAAGTGCTCTTGACCTATATTGGGGAAAACTCGATTCCGGGAGATTGGCTACACCAAAACCAAATTAATTTGGCCAGAAGGTAGATGGGACATGAAGGCACAATGTGACGCGAAAAGATCACGAAAAAACTCACTGGATAGCTCGAGACGCGACGAGCAAATTCGGGACCGAAGGGCCTCAATGCCGACGGCGTCCTGAGCTTTGAGGGGATTGGCACGGCTTGGGATGGGTTTAGAGGGGTCAAGGGGTTGTATTTATAGGCTTGGAAGAGATACGAGACCAACTCCAATTCGCAAATTTTGGCTTAGAGTCCATTTTAGAAAATAGGATGTAAATGGCAAATGGATGAACGAAATGGAAAGAGGCCAATTGGGATGGATTCCTTGTGTGATTTGACACAACATTTCTTTTGGAAACACATTGAAATAAGGTCCGAATTGAAAGTTATGAAGAGAGAGGAAAACGGAAGAAAAGGTGTACAGAACAAACTGGATCGATCGCGCTGGAGGTTGAAGATGCATGAACAGCTCTGCGTGGGTACTGTTCATTCTCTCTCCTCTTTTTTTGAAAATTTAAAATTGAGTTCGAACAAACTCCAAAAATCCAAGAAAATGCAGAAAAATTTCTTGTGACACAAGGAACACAAATAAAATATTTTTGGCAAATATTACTATTTAATTTTAATCATATTAAAATCTTTTTAATTAATGAAAATTCTAATTAAGCTTTAATTAATTCCAGAAAAATCCAAATGGTGAATTTTATTTTAAAAGCATCAAAGAGGCTCTGAAAATTAGGATGTTACACACACACACATATATATATACATACGTGCATATATATACATATGCACGTATGTATGTATATTTATATATATGTATACTAGTTACGTACTCATGCGTTGCAACGGAACTCATTAAATATATAGAGAATCGTGCTATAGAAGAGAGTTGCTCTGATCGGTTGGAAAGTGGAGAATGATGAGAAGTTGAGACAATAGAGCGGTTGAAAGAGAATGGACATACAACTACCAACTCATCCTTTTATAATAGTAATGATATGTATATGTGTATATATATATATATCTGTGTGTGTGTGTGTATTGACATGTGATGCATCACCACGATGGTAGACTTGTGTGTGTGTGTGTGTGTATATATATATATAGATAGGAAAAATACCTTTTACTCCCGGGTGTAATTACACCCACCTCTAATATACCACCTAAATAAACTTGAAATACTCCTTTATTGCTTTAAGTATACTCATATACTAATTATACGATACTCCAATGTGAACCACATGAAAAACCTGCAAAGAAGTCCATAGTTTTTAGCGTATTTTATAAATACCTTCATGTACGCGCATAAAAAGGAGTATGTCGAAAAAATGTACATACTACTTCTGAAAAATTGTTCATACCACCTATATGGTCTTAAATACCCATATACTACATGTACATACCCTCCGTTACGCGAGATACTCCCTATATTTTGAGATACGATATAGGGTGTAATTACACCCGGGTGTAGAAAATAGGCTTATATATATATATGTATATATATATATATATATATGTATGTATGTATGTATGTATGTATGTATGTATACCTATATATATGTATACTGATATATATCAGTATACATATACATATATAGGTATACATACATACATAGATATATATACATACATACATATATATATATATAGTAAAAATAATGAGAGTCCTACATATACACACTGTACATACATATACACATATACATATACACGTACACATATACACACATATATATATACACATAGGAAAAATGTTTAAGGCACCTGGGTGCCTAGGCACCCATATCAAGAAACGTCCGATATACATGTATGATTGATAATTTTTTAAAAATTTGGATATGAAAATGCTTTATCCCTAGATACATTTATGGTAAGTGAGTTTTGAACTCAATTCAAACTAGTGATTATGACGTGTCATTATCAAAGATGGTTTGTTATACGAATCGTCTGTGATAATGCACATATCAGAGATGGTTTATTATACGAACCGTCTGTGATAAGGTATATATTAGAGATGGTTTGTTATACGAACCGTCTTTGATATTAATATCAGAGACGATTTGGTATACAAACCATCTGTGATAATGCTTAAATATGCGCACCCTAATCCAACTCTACTAAGTTGTCCTTTCCCTCATCTTCTTCACCAGATTTCTTAATAATATCTCCTTCCTTTCATCTATCCATCATGAGTTGTTCGGCCGCAACCTTACACAGGCGGCCAACAATTTATGTTTGGAGCAGCTCTTGCTTTTCTTCCTCGACTCGCTTCCATCCGTCAGCTAGACCTCATCATCCGCCGTCGATGGAGGTGTCTCGTTGCCGCTAAGGAAAGGGAAACCGCCCTTAGCCTCGTTCTTCTCTGCAATGTGCACAAAGTGGAAGAAGCTCTTACGGTAGTGGAGAGATACATGGATAACATTGCTGATCAAGTAAGGAATCAAGATATATTATGTTGCTCCATTTTGGTACAATCATGATCAGAATCCAATGACCCCTAGTCATGTATGTCACCCTAGTGATTAATCCTAAGTTCATGTTGTATATAAAGTACTACAAATGAAATTTGTTTGGCAATTAGTGAAGCACTTACCCTTGGTTGACGGATACCATGATGTACTCCTTGTCATTGTGAGCAAGCAATCCCCTTGTTATGTAATCTTGGATGAAGGATACATTATCGTTGATGGATAGCTTAGAGACCAAGTGTGGGTCGAGGAAACCTCCTGGTTTTCGATGCGTATGACTTGTTCGATCATGGATCTATACTTAAGCAATGAGTTAGACATTTATCGGTATTATGTAAATGTACAACATGATTGTACAGTACACTTACAGTGTCCAGCATCTTAGAAGTAAGGCATTGAGTTCATCGAGATTAAATAGTAAGAATAAGTCTTTAAAGGTCACAACGAAGTAGCCTAAGTCATGGAGGAACTGCGCCTCCGTGTATCTCATAGTGAATCCACTTTGCCGGTTTGGCTTTATGTTGGACCTCTACATGCAAAGTCTTGCAAACCAGTCCAAGGCTGAGTAATTATGACTTAGGGACGAACGACACTCCGAGAATGAACTTCCATTACCCAGGAGACACCTTAATCTTCTTCGGTTGGGCCTTAGTGCCTCGCTTGCGATACATTTTCGGTGTCATCTCGACGGGAGCCAATGCAATGGGCTTTTGAAGTAGAGCTTGAGGTAGAGCCATGGAAGCCGATGTGATGGATCTAGGGCGACATCCCTCTTGGGCCATTAGAGGTGGAGATCGCGGCACGGACGGGTGTAGGGCCATGTCTGTCTAGGGCTACTGGATGAATGTGTGGACGACATCCCCTAATGTCATAATCTCTTTATTTGGGGCTTCCCAAGAGTGACGGTCCTGAAAACATCACTAATCATGTCCACCTAGATCTTCACAAAATTGGTCTGTAGTTGGGCACCGTGCACAAGCGCCCCTAACAGCCATGGATACGCCATCCCCCACTCAATGTTAATCGGAATGGAGCCAACAAGCCTGACTCTAAGGATGCACAATGTGGGCTCCTACATAACAATACATGATTTGCTAAGGCATCCACCAAGTCTATCTATGTAGCATTCTAGAGAGGTACATTACCTGGATGTCATCAATAGGTAAGTGGGTGTTGCTATATTCAAAAATTGGCGTGGACGTGCAGCTACTCTGACATTGAGGAGGACTGGGTACTGCATTAAAGGGGGTGCGTTGTGATTGGTTGTGGACTTGTCTCAGTTCTTCGCTCAATGAATCTATCTCTCCTCGAAATGAGGCAGTTATCTTCACTCAAGTGAGGCACATAGTGGTTTCTCAAGTTATGCATGAAGCTCCTATTTCATTTGTTCGTCGCGATAGGCCTTGGATTCACTACTAGATTCCGACGCATCGCAACGACACTAAATTAGTTGCAATAGGTATGTACTATTGCAACGTTTTGCCAAAATCGTGGCGATATGCGCACAGTATTGCCTCTAAAATATTGCGTTGCGATAGTCATTGAATTCGTTGTAATAAGGTGGCTTTTTCGCCACCATTTAGAAAATGGTTGCGAGTAGTATGACTTATTGCCACAGTTGTCTTGCGTTGTGATAATATTGATTTTCGTTGCAATAGTTAGGAGGTGTTGCCACCTTATAGAATTTCGTTGCGAGTGGGTGACAATATTGCCACAATTTTTATTGCGTTGTCATAGTCATCAATTGCGTTGCAAAAGGTTCCTATACAATGCGTATGAAATGAGTTTGTATTGCCACAAAATAAATTTGTTGCTATATATGATGATTGTTCGTGGCAATAATCAGTTATTGCAACGCTTTGTTTTCGTGGCCTAATCACTGAACGCAAGGGCCGAATTGGTGTGGAGGAATTATATTATCTATAGTTATTAATTGCTAGAGGAGATTAAAAATTTGAAAAGTGACAACTAAAACGCAGTTGAGGAGGTCTCACTTGACAAAACAGAGAGGATAAAAATTAGAATAGAAAAATAAAAACAAAACCATGGGGTGTGGAGGAATCGAACCAACAACCTCCTAGCTCGGAGGCCAAGGCGTTTACCACCAGACTATTGTACCCCACTGTCAATTATAATTGTAAATTTCTATTTATCTAAGCATGGTAAGCACCTGTCATATAAAACCTTGGGCACCTCCCACCGCACGCCCAGCAGTCACCCCGCCTCCACCATCCGCGGCTACCGCGCAAACGCCACTACCTAGCAGTCGCCCCGCCTCCACAAATGACGCGGATACGCTCATGTCTTGCACTTCTCAGATAAATATATTATTTAACTGGAAGGAATTATTGAGCCACATTAAATATTATCATGTGAACTCTAATTTAATTGGGTCTTTAATTATTATATTTAGAGATATAGAGTTACTACTATTTTATCTCTACCCCTAAAATCCACCAGTTCAATTCTTTCCTACGACCACCCCAAATTGTGCCCCCAGCAGTCATGAGTTTTCCTGCATCCACACCAATTCGTGTCCCCAGAAAAACCAACCAATGAAATCAACGATCAAGAATCACTTCCCACCTTTCTCTCTCCTTACCCTCTCATATCCAACGATCCAAATTCATCCAATCCAAATTCCCACCTTTCTCTCTCTCCTTACGCACCTCCCCGCGCAACTCGCGATCGCGATCCCAGCGGACCCACCGCGCGCGATCGGGGTCACAGCCGCCGTCCCAGGCGACGCCGCCGTCCCAGGCTCGCTGCCGTCATAGCCGCCCACGAAGCCGCCGTCCCAGGCATCGCCGGTCGAGCCGCCACGGCCACCGTCCCAGCGTCGCCGCCGCCACACCGCCGGCCTCGCGCGACTCCGGGACGACGCGCGCCCCCGTCAGCGCCGCCACCGCCACGACCACGAATCCGCCGGCCTCGCGCGACTCCTGGGGACGCCGCGCCGCCACGACCACGACTCCTAGGCCCATCGCTCGGGCTCGTCGAACCCCTAGGCCATCCCTCGCGCCGCCAGCCCCCGTCGCTCTTCCTCCGCCTGGAGCTGAGCACGAACACCCTCTCCGTCGCCCACCGAGCCCGACCCGACCGCTTCCGGATTCTGCGAACGGGGGCTCACCTCATCCAACGCCGTAGCCTCCTCCTCCTCGTCCTCCATCCCACAGGTAATCGTCTGATTCCATCCGACTCCGCTGTTCGATTCCATCCGACTCTACCGCTGGTCCATTGTCGTATCCGGTTGGATTGGTTCCAGGTTTGTTAGCTTTTGCAAATGTAATCTATGGTTTTTTCTATCTCTGTCTCTCAGGTGCGCTCGTGTTTGCGGAGCATTTCGGTTGGTTCCTGTGACACCGAAAGGGTCCAACCCCTACGGGCAGCAGCCGCCGTACGGCCAAATCGTAAGTCTCTGAAAAAAAATCTGCTTATCTGGTATTCGCTTTGTTATTCTGTTCAGATGTGTGCTAGGTTGTCATATATGTGTGCAAAATTCTGCACTGTTTTGGCTGGATTTTTTTCAGCCTGGTAGCAGTGGATTTGGGGGCTCGGCAGCGGCCGGCGGCGCTGATGGTGATCGGCTTGCCTATTGCCGTGGGGGGTAATGAAAGTGATCTTCTTTGACGATAAACATGGTAGTTGTTCTGGATTCTAGCTGTCTAACCAGGAAAACTTGTAGTCCAAACTCCAGTTAAATGATTGGGCTTATTAGGTCTCGAGAAGCCATGAAGTAATCTTGTCCTACTACTTTAGCATAAACATCACGCAATTGATGCCAATCTTTTGAAGTTACGTACGTATCTTGAAAATTTTCTGCTTGTGTTGTAGCTAACCTTGTCTGAAAAATTAATGTTTACGCTAAAGCATCGATGATCAAGTCGCATGATGTGATGCTAATACTTCTGTTTTCTCCAATAATTCTTACTCATGTTGATCTGTGAACTGTTCTTTGATATGTATACTCTGCAAGACCGCAATAGATAGTGCTAAAAAGATTGCACATCAAGTCCTGTCATTTTCTGCTAGAACTAGAGCTGACTGATATGTACACAAACAGTTCAGAGTTCTGACTAAATCACTATGCCTTAGTCAACAGCCTTGTTTTATGCATACATTTTTGCAATCCCCCACGAGTGCCAACGAAGGAATTTAATAACACTGAACAGTGATGTAGCCACAGGTTGTCAGTTATCACATTTTTTTCAGTAGTGGGAATCCAAAAGCAATGGTTTCTATTAGAATGAGGTAAAAAGGTCCAGTAAAATCCAGGAATCGATAATGGCGCTGTGGGACAGTTTGTGCACAATGAGGATCAGATCCTATTCTATTTCATAGAAGCAACACTTCTTATTTTTTTCCCGTGCCCGTGCTAACACTTCTGTTTGTCCTGTTCTTTTACTAAACTGATCATTCATGTTGTGCTGTACTTCTGCTTAGTTTGCTTCCCTTGTATGCCTATTATCACTTATACTATGATGAAAACAACCCATGTATGGAGCTCAAAATTGCGTATCAACTTTGAACACTATCAAAGATTTTAACACTTGAAATCCTCTAGCAAATACATTTTTCAGTATGCTGAATTAGTTAATCTCCTGGTACAGTTGATGCTAATTCTGAGGTTTGATTTGTAATAACGAATTTTTAGTATAAGGCATTAGCTAATTTAATTCATATAATATCCTCAACTGGTCATTTGCATTTCTACATTGAATTGATTCTTCATAAAGTCCACTGGCTATTTCTGCATCTTCCTTCTACAGTATGAGTATGTTTTCTATTAAACCTCCATCAAAGACTGAATATACTTCTTGATGTGGCTTATGCATTGGGTTATCTTCATTGCCACGGTGTTGCACCGATTGTACATTGTGACCTTAAGCCAAGTAATGTGCTTCTGGATGTTGATATGGTAGCACATGTCGGAGATTTTGGATTTGCCAGGATTCTTGCCGAGGGATGCTCTTCTTTCCAATCCTCAACAAGCTCCATGGGATTTAGAGGGACAATTGGCTACGCTCCTCCAGGTTAGTCTTATATCTATCTCCTACAATTCTCAACTTATTTATTACACAAAGTGTATTATTATTATATAGAGAAGAATAAATTGCATCAAATACCTCTAAACCGCTGCAGTTGTCGCATCTTAATCCATGATGCTTTATTTTACATGCTGATATTTGAACTTACTTACAACTGTCAATTTACTTACAACTGTCAATTTATTGTTACCCTATCTGTTTGTCCTGTTCTTTTACTAAACTGATCATTCATGTTGTGCTGTACTTCTGCTTAGTTTGCTTCCCTTGTATGCCTATTATCACTTATACTATGATGAAAACAACCCATGTATGGAGCTCAAAATTGCGTATCAACTTTGAACACTATCAAAGATTTTCCCCCCTCAACAGGCAGGGAGATTTCTATGTGATAAATGGCAAGAAATGGTGGACCAGTGGGGCTATGGACCCGAGGTGCAAAATCCTGATATTAATGGTAACTATAACATCTATCCATGAAAGCAGTGTTATGGGTGATGCATGTATTTTTTAAAAAAAATATTAAAGATGTTTGTTTCATCCAGGGAAAGACAGATTTTTCTGCACCTAAACATAAGCAGCAGTCAATGATCTTAGTAGATGTCAACACTCCTGGAGTGAAGATAAGGAGACCATTATTAGTCTTTGGTTTTGATGATGCACCTCATGGACATGCAGAGATTACTTTTGAGAACGTACGTGTTCCAGTCACAAATATCCTCCTTGGGGAAGGACGGGGTTTTGAGATTGCTCAAGTAAGCAGTATTATGTTGTTATTGCCAATAATATTACTATAACCTGTACTTTCTATGTCATATTTAAGATGCTTTGCAGGGAAGACTAGGTCCCGGAAGGTTACATCATTGCATGAGACTAATAGGGGCAGCAGAGCGTGGCATGAATATGATGGTTGACAGGGCCTTAAGTAGGACCGCATTTGGAAAGAGGATTGCACAGCATGGTTCCTTTTTATCAGACCTTGCAAAGGTATGGCCTCTTCAATTGCTTACATTGTTAATGGTTCATTTGTAAAGCTCTGATTGATAAATGAATCAGTCTATTTCACAAACGCTGTGTTTGAGATGTCACAAGCTAGGTTTCATTTCTATGTTCCTATGTTTTCTAGGGAGTTGCAATGTTAATCTGCAACTTGTACTGGTGGCGCTCCTGAGACCAGTCAATAACATCGCTGCTGAGCTTCTCAAATTGAATTATTGACTTGTTTGTCGCTGTAAAGCATTTCAGTGATGATATATATCAAGCATCTGCAGAACTACTCTCTTCGTTCTTTTTACTTACGTCCTACAATCCATTCCATCAAACATTCTAAAGTTCAATAGCGAATATGTTTGGAACAATCTAGATTGGCTATATAAAAATTATATCATTAGATTTGTCTTAAAAATACTTTCATAATATTATAGTTTTATCGGTGTATCTTAATGTAAAGGTATAAAAAGTAACGGTCAAAGTTACATATTAGAGATTGTGAAAAGCTAAAAACACCAAGTAAAAAGAATGTAATGAATATTAATGTTAGGCTTAGGAACATCACATTTAGTTTAAGAACATTTCGATTTTAAACTTTTTTACTCATGGGTGTGGAATCCATGTTGGATAGAACTGAGCAAAGCTAGACTTTTGGTACTTGAAGCGCGGTCAACTCGACCGGCATGGTAACAAGAAAGCCCATGGGATCCTCGCAATGGCAAAGGTAAAGCAAGGTTCAGCACTTCAGCACCTTCGTTTCAATCCTTGTAGCAACAAAAATTCAGCGAATCTGGCCTTCATGTAGGTGGCAGCTCCAAATATGGCCCCGAAAGTGCTTGACATGGCAATACAAGTGCACGGTGCTCTGGTGTGTCATCGGACACTATAGGCCAACAACCTACGTATGGATCAGGGTGTTCAACTTTGAACCAAGCATCACCCATAGTTGGCAAAGAAAATATTTTTCCGGATGAAACCATGGATTAGCTACATAGAAATGATAATTATGAGAGACATGGGAAATCCACTTGTGATACCTATAAGAACAGGCTCCTGACGAATCGAGCACTATACATAAATATGAATGAATCTGATTGTTTGTTTTATGTTTTACAAATTTTATCTTGTTTTGTTATTTTAGAGATATAGAGTTACTACTACTTTAGTTTAATTTAATTGGTCACAGGTTTGTGCATGAGGAGATGTTGAGATGCCAAAGCCAGAAGAAATCAGCCGAGCAAGAAAATCATGCATGTGCATGTGAGCCATAAAAAAAGGAAGAAGAAATGCACATATGTCACAAAGGAGATGGAAGAAGCTTCATACGGGACTAGCAAAGAGAAAAGAAATGCATGTATGCATGTTTCATACGTGACTCGCTAGAAAAATGCTTCATGCATTGATGAGGACATCACTTCTTCGAATACACACAACACTCCTCCACTTGACATTCAAGGACCAATCACTAGAGCTCGCGCCCGACAATTGAATTTACAGGTGAGCTCGTTCCTAAGTACTTCTTTTTGTTCATTTGAGAATCGATTGCTACCTAATGATTTAATTATGATTAGGAACCATGGAGACGACCTGGAAGTACTTGGAGAAGGGCTACGAGGCGCACAAGTCCAGCAAGGGCGGTCGAATCATGTTGGAGGCCCAACTCAAGCCGACTTCGAATCCAATTCGGAGCCCAGAACCAGGCTGCACTAAAACGGACGCCCAGATCGTATCCGGGCTCTGTTTTGGACGTTTTACATATGTATGGAAAGCTGAGAAGATGACCTTTCCAATGGCTCTGGTCCTATATCAAAATTCCTTCTGAGTCAACAGGAATCATCAAAATAAGTGGGCATTCAGAATCTGTCAGGGTGCTGCGTCACCGTCTTTTGGGCCGTTTGGCTTTGTATCGTGTTGGAGCCCATTAGGGCACGTCCAGGGGTTTTGCACGCCCCTCACTCCTTTATATCCAGCTGCCACCCCCACCATTAGGGTTTGGGTTTTGCTTAGATTAATCTGTCTTTGAACAGTTTCGCGTTCATCGGTTTGTGAGACCCCAACTTTCGAGTGCTAAATCAATACATCTGCAATTCAGTTGTGTTCTTCCTTGTTCTTGCTTGTGTTCTTCGATTCGCAGGTGAGGATTATCCTTCTCAGCGAGGTCAACCGGGCTGCGCACGGTTGATAACCTGAGGAGACGTGGTGCTGCGATTGCGGGGTTCGGAACGTATTGTTCGGAAGCCGGATCGAATTGTGTCGCGCCTCCACCAAATTGAACATATCTAGAACCTGTTGGAAGGTCGGGACCCGTTCCTAACATGCATTACATGAGTATTACATGTTATGTTTTCAAGACGGACATTAGTATTACACGTTTTGGCCGAGTTAGTCACGTATAATGGAAAGAGAACTTTTCTAACCGAGTACTACTTGAACTTCTTTTCTAAGATGAAGTCGGCCGAGTTAGTCACGTATAGTGTTTTTTTTATTTGAGTCCGACACGTGGAAGACTGAAAAAATCGGAAGCGTAAAAAGAATTTAAAAACCCATGTTATGAAGGATTAGGATTTTAAATAGAGATTGAATAGGAGAGGGAGTTGGTTGTATAAAAAAGATAGAGACGCGTGTGCTGTGTTGGCCGTTTTTTGAGCGAAGAAAAAAAAACAGAAAGCGGCGGCTTGTACGTGAAAAATACGGGTGTGCGGCGGCTGACTCGTACGAGAGAAAAATTAGAGCGGCGGCCGTGTTTTTGGTTGAAGATTCGATGATGCATGGTTGATGGATACTTCATAGTCTTGCACGCATGTTTACGTGGATGATTGGCCTGATGGATAGTCAGGTCTGCATTGATACATACATCCATTGAAGGGTGTTCCTCTATGTAAAAGTCTTTGGGAAGTGAGGAATCTTGTAGTTTCCCATAAATTTTCTGGAGAGTATTGAAAAATAGGAGTTAGGGGCTATGTTTAATTCAATTTTGTACCATCAATCTTACTATCAAGTTCTAGTGTTAGTGATCCTGACAACAAATTTAATGTCGCATAGCAACAAACAAATTCAGTGGGACTCATGGTGCAGCTAATGTACATGAACATAACAAGACATACATAAGTTGTGAACATAAGATTAAATAAATTCAGAAAATGAGGCCGATCTAAACTGAAACATAATCAAGACACCTGAACCTCCTTTCCAATTGCTATCACTTTGATGTTTTCATCAGAGAGCATAGCACCCTTTTGGGCCTCCTAACAATAAAATAAAGCCATGAAAAATTGGTACTGTTAACATTGTCAAGACACCTGAACCTCCTTTCCATGTTGCTTGTCTTCGTACTCCTCCTATACCACCTTGCACATGTTGACATTGTCAACACTTATGATCCTTCCAAGAATTTTAACTCCATTCAAATTATCTGCAACGCAAAGAGCAACATAATTATTTACCATTCCAAAAGAATTACATTAACCCATGTTCATTTAAATATAATTGGACACTAGTTAAATGCCCGTGCGTTGCTACGGATTTTTAAAATTTATCATACTACATGTTTTAAAATTTATGGATGGTAAAATTTTTTAGAATATGCATACAAACTGTTTATGATTGAGACTAAATGTTCGACAAATATGTTTGGGGGTCCAGCACTTACTGCTGGGACAACGCACAGATTGCTCAGGGTGTAAGCTACTTCCTTACGAATGTCAAACTGTGCACTTGTGAGGTGGTGTATCAGCAAAGGTGTGGCCTCACTGGTGAAAATCAATTTCTTGTGCTCAAAACTGCCTGCTGCTATATTTGACAATGCCCACGATGCCTCCTACATAGGTAGTCCACAAAATTGATAGCATAAATCAGAGATCAGTATGCGTTGCTCAAGTCTAAGTAAAGTTGAAACAGCAAAGGAAACCAAACCTTTTTGAGGACCCTACTGTCACTCTTCAAACATTTTATAAGACTTGATAAGGCTTGATTTGAGAACAATATTTAGTTAGTACTTGCAAAACTAACATCCTCTCTGGAAGACAAACTGTTAACTCACGATAAATAGTCGCAAATGAAACATGGTGCTCCTAAATAATTGGAGACTAAGGGTGGTGAGCTATCTTATGATATTGTTTCCAACAATTAGGATTGAATCAACCATGTATCCATCACCGGCTACAAGATTTCCTAAACCACGAAGTACCTAATTTGAAGTAAAAGTATCAATTTGCCTGTGCTGCGAAATCACACACACTCCTTACATGTTTAACACTAAGTGCAGAATTCGACAATAACTGGGAAGGAAATATCTTCCTAAAAAACCGATGCCTCTATAAGACATGACCTGCTCAAATGTTGGATACCAATTTGACAACCAGACTCCACACAAGGTTATGAAAGTTTGTAGTTCAAACTAAGAGGCGTCCCTCTTAAAGATATAGGACAGTTAGCTAGGCAGTAGTTAACTACGTTATACAGTCTTCAATTCATTTCAGGGAAAGCACCAAAAGTGTGAATAAGCAAAAGGAACACTATGCGATAGAGAAAAACAAATAATACCGGAATGAGTAACTACAGGTTATCAGAAATCAGCAAGCGTCCAATAAGCAACTGAGGCACAGAACTTCTTACTATTAAGCTGATAGCTTTTTCTGAAAGTGCTGAAAGATAGACCACTACCCACGCCACCTCAGTTGCTAGCTCTTCATCCCTGAAGGATCCAAAACTTAGCTCATCAGTTGCAGTAATGAGTAAAAGCATGCACGTTACTTTGATAAAATTTTAGTTAAATGTTTTTCATGCCATTTATACATTTTAGAAATACCTAAAACATATAACCAGGAGTAAAGCAAATGCACAAGAAAAATAGTACCAACTGCCCAGCAAATACAACATGACAAGGCAAGTTAGAAAGCTCTGGTCAGTGAATCTAAAGAATGTTCTGTATGAAACTGTAAGAAAGAATAACAAATAATTAGTCCCTTTTGTGATGATTAAGAAACCAGCATCAAAACAATCATGTCTCTACTCGAATTTTAGAAATTCGACTAATTGACGAGTAAAATAAATTGAAATGCAATGCAATAAAAAGATGTCCATCAAGAGACATACGCCTTTTCCAAGTTCCTCGTGATTGCATTTAGCACACTCTCAATGCCTTGGCATCAGGCCCCTTGGTTATAAGAGAAACAACCGTTTCAGTAAAATGATGCTTGATCAATAACTACATGGCTACATGCATATATATCAGGCTGATTAGGACCTGTTAGGATGGATTCAGCTTCTAGAAAACCTCATAAGCTATGCATTTCATAAAATGTTTTGGGAAGGGGCTTAAACTTTTCAATACAAATATGGCTCAAACTTTTGTCAGAGGGAAAATACGGCTTAACCTTTAAGAAAACCCTTCATTAGTACCCTTCTTGGAAGGGCTTAAGCTTTATCACCACTTTAAGCTTATGCTAAAGCCCTCCTAATTCCTTAAAAAAGCTCTTGGTAAAAGGATAACTGTGACATAAGAAACTCGAGACAATCGAGGGGTGCAGAGGAATCGAGGCGGAGCGGCAGTTTCCGTCCGTCGGCAGTTGTGGGAGAAAGAGATGTTTGCGGGAGAAAGAGACGTGGAGAACGGACGGACTACCACCAACTCCAATTTTTATGTAGTAGAGATATAGACTACTTGAATTTAAAAAACATGCATATACATATACTCATAAGCTTCCATTTTATCAATTGAAGTAGTCACAAACATATAGACATTCCATTGTATCGCCTGGTTTTTAACCATCCACTACAAGCATCTCCTTGCAAATTTGTACACATTTATCACACTCTGTGATGAATGTTCCCGAAGCCCTCATACCCAAACACCAAAGCAAAAAATTACACTTCCAGTTGAGCTAATTCAATTAACAAGCCACACATGAAGAAGCAATGATTAAAACTTGGGGGGTAGGCAAGAAACTCAACACGGTCGGTACCCATGACTGAGGCTCGTCTATGTGGAATCATGGCACTGATGCGGATTAATTTCACAAAGCTGTTAAATTGGAACTCTAATAGACCATAGCTATCTCCTTAATGTACAACTATATGCTTACTGATCGAACAAAGTAAGTATGGCATCCGAGAAAACTACTTTCAATCATACCAGAAAAGCATTGTGGTAGAGGTTGAAGAGAGTAATGTCATAGTCTACAGCCGACGGCAAAGGAATCAGCCTTACCAAGTCAGATTAGTTAGCAGTTAGCAGTTAAGTCCATTAGGGACTCTATTTCCGTCAGCAGTCCAGTCCCTTAAGGACTCTAGTTCCATTTCAGAGTTGGGGTTGGGATTGCTGTCCAGATCGGACTCTCCCCTGTAAATCACCTCATATATATATAAGTTGTAGGTCCAATGTTGGGAATCAAGAAGTAATAAAGAATCTATTGTCTCACCTTTGCTTCCTTGTCATTCTCCTGCTGGCGACTCATCAAGCCGATGGTCCAGGCCACCGCCAGGAGCAGGGGCGACCGCGAGCTTCCCACTAGTACGCCCTGCGATCCCGGGGACCTGACAAGTAAACCCCAAGGAGAGAGGTAAGGAGTAATATCCAACTCACCGGTGGATAAATTGGAGCGGTGGCAGCACTTGATCAGCAGTGGCCACGGCATCTAGGCCAAGAAGGCCGTGAACACCTCGGTGAGGCCTAAGTTTCTGGCTACACAAGTGCACAGGGTGGGAGAGCACCTCTAGTCACCACCATCGTGAGGATGCTGCATCCTCTCCCCTAGGGCTCCTGCGGCTGCTACCACGGGGGAGGGAGGGGAGGCGCGGGGGAGGATGGGGAGGCGGCGGAGGCACGGGGAGGCGGAGGAGTGGAGGCCGAGGGAGGAGATGGGGGGAGGCGGAGCCGCGGAGGGAGTGGAGATCGGGGAGGATGGGGAGGCGGGCCGGAGGCACGGGGAGACGGAGATGGGGCCGAGGAGGAGATGGGGAGGCGGAGGCGAGGAGTGGAGATCGGGAGGATGGGGAGGCGGAGGAGGAGGCCGAGGGAGGAGATGGGGGGAGGCGCAAGGGAGCGGAGATCGAGGAGGATGGGGGAGGCCGAGGGAGTGGAGGCCGAGGGAGGAGATGGGGGGAGGCGGAGCCGCGGAGCGAGTGGAGATCGGGAAGGATGGGGGGAGGCCGAGGGAGGAGATGGGGGGAGGCGCGGGGGAGCGGAGATCGGGGAGGATGGGGGGAGCGGAGGTGCGGGGGAGCGGTGGGAGCGGAGACGCGGGGAAGGCGAGGGAGGGATATATCTAAGTGCATGACATTTTGCTCTCGTTTCTTCCGGTTATTCCGTGAGAGCCGGTTATTTTGTGAGCCGGGTCCACAGCACAGTGCTTTTTCTATTTCATTAATAAGCTTTTTAAATTGTGTATGTTGTGGTCTTTCAGGTAGTGTTAATTTGGCGGATTGGTTTTAATTTGTTGTACTTTGATTGATAATCATTGGAAGCATGTCACATGATGGGAGCAGTTGGATGCGGATGGATAAGTCAACATCTGAGTGGCAAAAAGGATTCAAGAAATTCATTGAAACTACTTTTGGAGGCACATCTAAAGGTTTAACTGCACCCTGTCCTTGTTCAAGGTGTCGTTGCATGTCCTATAGATTACAATATGAGGTTGAAAGACATTTGCTAGTTAGAGGGTTTGATGAAAGTTTCATCCAAGAGCAAGGTAATGGTGAAGCTTTGGCTGACGATGACAACAAAGATGAAGGAGATTGCAATGAAGGTGCAACAGGTGATGGGGCTTCTATCAATGATCTAGTTTCTTCAATAATCAGTGGCGCTATTCATGGCGACATCATCGGTTCTAATATTGAAGAGCCAAATGAACAAGCAAAGAAATTCTTTAAATTATTAAATGAGGCACAGAAGGAATTGTATCCAGGTTGCAAGGAGGCAACTATGGTTTCTTTCATTGTCAGGCTATTTCAGATTACATGTATGGTCTTAGTAACAGTTCCTTGGAGTCCATACTTCATCTGTTCTCGCTTGTGCTCCCTAAAGGACATTGTATCCCAAACACCTTGGACAAAGTGCAAAAGGTTGTTCGAGATCTTGGGCTAGACTACCAGAAGATACATGCATGTGAGAATGATTGTGTGTTATTCCAAGGTGATTATGCTAAGATGGATACGTGTCCAATATGTGGTGAGTCTAGGTGGAAAACGGCCGATTCCGTTGGAAATGATGAGGCTAGTGGCACTGATGGAGCAAAAAAGTGTTCTCTACGTAAAATCCTAAGATATTTCCCACTTATTCCTCGGCTTCAAAGACTGTATATGAATGAGACCACATCATCATATATGTGATGGGAAAATGCGTCACCCTGCAGACTCATTGGCATGGAAGCATGTGGATGACAAGTATAAGGATTTTGCATTGGATCCTCACAATGTTAGGTTGGGCCTTGCATCTGATGGCTTCAATCCATTTGGGATGTTGAATGTTACATACACTACATGGCCTGTGATCATAATTCCTTATAACTTGCCTCCTTGGTTGTGTTTGAAACAACCATATTGGATGATGTCGATGTTGATACCAGGGCCGAAATCTCGAGGAATGAACATTGATGTATATTTGCAGCCCCTTATCAATGAGCTAAAGGATCTTTGGGAAAAGGGTGTTGAAACATGGGATGCAAAGCTGAAGAAAAATTTTACTCTGCGTGCACTTCTACTTTGGACAATTAATGACTTTCCTGCATATGCAATGCTATCTGGTTGGAGCACTAAAGGAAAGTTTGCATGTCCATACTGCCACAAGGATACTGACTACTTATGGGTGAAATTCGGGTCCAAGCATTGCTACATGGGACATCGTCGTTTTTTGCCTTCGAACCATAGGTGGCGCAGGAACAAGATCAGCTTCAACAACAAGGTGGAAAATAGGGAGGCTCCAGTGCCACTGACTGGTCAGCAAGTGATGGAACAGTATGAGAGTTTCGAGTAAGTGACCTTCGGGAAGGCAACAAGAAAGAGGAAGCAGCGTGAAGAAGAAACTAGATGGCACAATTGGAGGAAGAAAAGTATTTTTTTTGAACTGCCTTACTGGTGCTCATTGCTTATAAGGCATAATTTGGATGTGATGTACATTGAGAAAAATGTATGTGAGAGCATATTGGGGAGTTTGCTCGACAAAAATATAAATATAAGGAAAGTGAGAAGGCTCGGCTAGACATGCAACATCTAGGGATAAGGAAGGATCAACATCCTTTGCTCAAGAATGGTAAGTATACTTTCCCACCAGCTATGTACTCTCTAGGTAATGATGAAAAGACGGTATTATGCAAATTTCTAGAAGGAGTGAAAATGCCTGATGGTTACACCTCCAATATCAAGAAATCATGAATGTCACTTTGGTGTAAGTGTCTTCTCTCAAAACTCATGACTACCATGTTATCTTTCAGAAACTTTTACCCTTAGTAGTACGCAACATATTGCCAAAAGATGTTGTTATCCCATTGATTGATCTCAGTAGGTTTTTCAATGCAATATGTTCAAAGGAGCTAGATGAAAAAGAGGTTGAAAACTTGAGCACTTCGATTGGAGAGACCCTTTGTCACCTTGAGATGGTATTCCCACCAGCTTTTTTTGATATCATGATGCATTTGCCAGTTCATTTAGCTGAGGAGGCTAGACTTGGAGGGCCCGCGTGTTACAGATGGATGTATCCTATTGAGAGGTATCTACGTATGCTTAAAGGCTATGTGAGGAACAAAGCGTACCCTGAAGGTTCAATAGCCGAGGGATATATCTCGGAGGAGTGCATGACATTTTGCTCTCGCTTCTTGGAAGACGCCGACACCATGCTTAATCGTCCAGAGCGGCATGAAAGCGCTGTGGTGAACGAACCACCATCTGGGCTAAGTATATTTGGGAGCATTGACTATAGTAAGAAAGGATGTACTATCGAGTCACTTTCTAGGTTGGAGTTGCATCGGATGAGGCACTACATAATTACAAACTGTGATGAGGCCATTCCATGGATTAAGTAAGTTGTACTTTAGATGTACTAAATTTCAAGTATATATTATTTTTCATGTTTTCAACTAATGGATGCCCTCTTTTTTGTTTTAATTTAGTAAGCACAAGGATGAGCTTAGAAATATGAGTGCACAAAATGTTGAAACCCATCACAAGGAGCAATTTGTAGGCTGGTTTGAGCGTAAAGTGAGTTACTATTTTTTATTTATTGGTTCATTATGCTGTCACGTATTTGCCTAATAATTTTTCTTTGAACTAATTGCAAATCTCCAAACTATATGAAGAAGGAAAAACAAGTGATCTAATGTATGCCCTTTCCCGGGGACCAGACCATCGGGCTCGATTTTTCAACAGATGCTACATAAATGGATATCTGCTTGGACGGCCGCCATAGAGAAGAACCTAACTACACAAAACAGTGGTGTTGCTGCGAAGGGCGATGACAAAGACCGCAACATGGATCGTATGGCGTGATTACAAAAATTATCACGCTAGATTTTGCCAACCAAAAAGAAGTCGTACTTTTCAGTGTGGTGATGCGATGTACCTCTGCTACTACGAAGAAAGCGGAGGGTTCAGCAGGGATCAATACGGGATCATCGATGTTGATAAGACTCGTTTCGATATTTCAATGAGCCTTACATTTTAGGGACACAAGCTGAGCAGGTTTTTATGTGCCTTGTGCGACAAAACCGAATTGGTGCCTGAAGGCCGCATGAAACCTAGAATTTGTTTTCCATGCCCAAGCAGAGGTGCGAAAAAGGAGGGAGAACCCGATGTTGAGTCGCTGGTCGTCGGACTGGAAGACATGAATGTATCCCGCCTACATGAAGACTTGACAAATTGGAAAAGGAATGACATGGAAGGGGTAAGTGTTGATGCTTCTGTCATAGATAAGGCGGTTCCTGTACCTAAACCCAATGATGAGGACTTAGACGATGATGATGAAGATGATGACACCTACATAGATGATGGAATTGTCGCACCTGCGAATTCTGTAGGACATGGAGATGATGATTTTTTTTGTTTAAACTGTAGCCCTACGTGGCGATATTCGTGTAATATTGTGTTTTATCTCTAATTATTGTTTTGCTGCAACACTCTAATTATTATTGTAATAAACGTTTCAGCTCTGAATCACTAGGCTGCAACACCGTTTATTTATAATAGTAAAGATATATTTATTTACTTATTTTTATTATATTTTTAGAAATCATAAAAATTTCCCCTCCCTAATAACTTCCCCACAATACGCACATTCGCCCAAATTCATCAGCTCCCGTCCAAAACCATCGCGGGATATACACCCCTAAATCTCCCGCCCGCCAGATGCCCAAACCGCGTCGCCCTCCACCTCCGCCCCCTCGGCCCCTCCGCCCTCGCCCTCTCGGCCTCCCCCACTCCGCCCGGCGCCCGCTCCCATGGGACCCCTCCCACGCCGCCCGCCGCCTCATCCCCACCTCCCCGCGCCGCCTCGTCCCCACCTCCTCGGCCTCCCGCCTCCCCGCTCCTCTCCGCTCCCTCCGCCTCCCGGCCCCTTCGCCGCCCACCGCCTCCGCCTCCGCCGCCTCCCCCGCCGCCTCCGCCTTCCCCACCTCCCGCCGCCGCCTCGTCCCCCACCTCCCGGCCTCCCGCCTCCCGTCTCCCTCGCCTCCCTCCACCTCCCGGCCCTTCGCGCCACCGCCTCGGCTCCGTCGCCTCCCCACCGCCGCCTCCGCCCTTCCCCACCTCCCCGCCGCCGCTCGCCCCACCTCCCGGCCTTCCCGCCTCCCCGTCTCCCTCCGCCTCCTCTGCCTCCCGGCCTTCGCGCCACCCCCTCTCCTCCATCACTTCCCCGCCGCCGCCCCCTCCGCTTCCCCACCTCCACCGCAGCAGATCCCGTCTCCCTCCGCCTCCGCCGCCTCTATACACCCCAAGGCCGATGCCGCGATCTATTCCGATCCCATACGTGAGAGGGAACGAGGCGTCGGTTCGGAGAAGGCCTAGGTCGACAAGACGATGGCGATGACTCCATCGATGACGCCGATCACTGGTTCAACCGCCGCCAATGCCACCGACGGGGATTTCGCCATCACGA
This sequence comes from Dendrocalamus sinicus, assembly GCA_036346575.1. Lineage (NCBI taxonomy): Eukaryota > Viridiplantae > Streptophyta > Magnoliopsida > Poales > Poaceae > Dendrocalamus > Dendrocalamus sinicus. Next base: position 15,887,524 of record CM070672.1, read on the forward strand.
GGGCCGACCGACGGGTTCCACCTCGAACTTCTGGCACTGAAGAAGACGGCACGGATGATGCTTCCCTCCCCAGGTTTGTTCAATATATCAAACAGTCTGAGCTCCCCTTTCACTTTGGCACTAATTTAAACTGTAATAGCAACAACACCTTATATCAGAAAATCATTAGAAGGTTTGTTCAATCCTCATTTGAATGTGTAAATTTTGTAAGATCCAAACTTTCAGCTTTCATGTATAGCTGAACCCCTTTGTATCTTAGGTTAGTCTTTTATTTTTCAAGAAATACAGGAAAGTCTGTTCTTGTGGTGCAAATGTGTGTGATTGTCTTTTGTGGAATATCAGATATCATCACTATTCATTTAGCATTGGAAATTAAAAACTTCATAGACAAATATATCAAAGAAATCACATATTTTATTCATTTCTGAGGGATAATTTCACAATGTACATGACAATCATAATTTTTTGTTGGGATGTACAATTACGACAGGAACACCATATATATGCATGGAGATAACTTCTTGATCTAATGGAAGCACGTCGTCCACTGCTGCTGATTTGATGAACCGTTCCTTTTGTCAAATCAGCATCTTCACCAACCTGCTATACAATATAACATATACAGTTAGCACAAATAGATAAACAAGAAGCAGAGCACACATACCAATGAAGAATAGGCTATATATCAACTAACATCATGGACTATCTAGTATCTGGAAAAATTTTGGATTGAACTAAGTGATGCGTATGGAAATATACCTATGTCATCACAAACATCATGTTATTTTCTTGTTCAGCAAGTTCACATTGTAATAATTTCTTATTAAACCTGGATACCTGCAGAAGGGATTTGTGTTTTTTTTTTGCAAAAGAACTCTAAAAGAACAATGAAACATAATTAGCAATTTCTCATGATTATTGGCTGAATTACGTGCATAGATTATACATTGACAAAATATGCACAACAGATACAGAGTTGAGCTTATAAAAAAGCCGCAATGTGTTAGTCTGATATTATCATTCGCATAACACTATCCATTACAAATTCTTTAACTTACATGGTTACGTACTAAAGATTCATGCGAAAGTTCTTATCAATGCATAAAAACAGTACAAGATTCTCAAGAAGCAAAGGCATGATACAGGGCATATGCTAGTTAAAACAGACCTGATTCAGAAACTTTTTTTAGATGATAATTTTAGAACCTAGAGTTACCTAGAATGCAGAATTGTGGCAACCTTTGAGAACATATTTGAACCAAATCAATATGAGGTATATTCCTGAACTTTTATGTTCCTCCATATATAAATATATCTTTCTTTAATATTTGGTCTAAATTTATTGATCAAATATTTTGGAATGGATGCTTGAATTGTGCCACCCTGTAGAAGAAGAGTACTATCATTTAATATGGGTTGGAGAAACATTTTCAATGTCATTATATAAATGTGTACCTGTTCATCCATTAAAATCATATCAATACTGAGAAGTTCATCATTGTTTTGATTTAATGTATCCCATAATGTTGTTACTCTTACTTTGACTCTCCATGATCTGCCTTTTGTTGGTAGTTCACCTAGCATGCTGAATGCCCAAAGATAGGCCTTCGATAAGCCCTTTGCTCAAGCTTCTACTTGAACTTTATAAAGGAAATAGGCATTTAGGACAAATTTACCAAGGAAATAATCAAATGGCACATTTCGATGTCACTTATTACCGAGAATAAGATCTCCCTAGGTTCTTTGATAGAGCTGAAAGAAAGTTGAAACACGGCTTCGCAAGAAAATCTGAATAGGTTACAAATGCCACGTAAGGAAGTGCTCCTTGCCTTATTTACTAAGCTTGTTCTCCGTCCGTGGGTCGGAAAGTCGTAAGGCTAGCAGCCTATTCTACCAGCCTTTATTCTATCCCCAAAAGGCTCGATAAGGCCTATCTTTGCTAAGGACCAATTTAATGATTTTTAGTATACCCATGCACGTGCACACTTATTACAAATTTATTGTTTCCTTCTAATCATCTACTATTTTCCTCTCAGATTTTGCATACTGACAACTGCATTTTGACTATTTAACCTTTCTCTATGTAAACATACAGAACGAAACAAGGGTCGGGTCAGCAGTGGACTTTAGTTATTCAATGCAAGGGAGCACCACCAGAAAAAGAATTCTTCGAGTGCGATCTTAATAGGACTAATGTCTCATTTATGACATTGTTAAGTTTAAAAGAACAGCTTGGATACTCAGTTAGGGACTTCTTATACTATAAGAAGCGATGTGGCAGGCGGTAGCAACTCGAGCCGATCGATTATAGTCGTGATGCGCATGTAATGATAGAAAGCAATCAAGATGAAAGGGAAGTCCAATTAGTAGTGTCAAGGAGCGAGTAAAGACAATCAGTGACCATAACACCCATGAAGCGAAAGAGGAGTCAACAAAATAGTGATGATCCAATTACAAATGAACAACTTGATGCATACAAGGTTTGGCTAGCGAATTTGCAAGCCGAGGAAGAACACACGGGTAAGTTATATATATGTTGCTACAATAATCGCGCTGATTTTAACAGAAGTACTGAATTGGCAACTGCTCTAACATATATTCATGTTTCACAGAATTTATAGATGACTACAGGGATGAAACAATCAAAACATATAAGGAATGGTTAAGGAGGAAAGGCCATCTTAATGATATCTGTAATTTTCAAATCTTTCAATCAACTATACAAGCATATTATTAGTTTTACAAACTCACATATATTTCTCTGATGAGTAATATAATGTGTGCAGTATCCTTTTTGAAAGAGGACCATACCAACAATCCAGCTGGCCTTCAAGATGAGGAAAGTCAAGACAATGCCTAACACCACCAGGAGGCCATCTCATGCTCGAAAAACAAGCAACAACAAAATGGTATGCTATCCTTCACAATTCTATTTTCTAGGTTCAATTGGTTTTTGCTGAATGTGTACATTCAATGACATTTAAAATGCTCATAAGGAGGTGGCTCCCAACGATTGCAAGAAAGGTGTACGTGGATGCCTTAAAGGTTTAGCAAAGAGCTAACAAGAGAGTGAAGAATGCATCGCAGAAACTATCAATTCAATTTTCAGCAAGGTTAGGAGGCCCCGTAGGAGAAAACTCCCGAACATTTGTGGATGAAGTGGTAATGTTTACAAGAAAGAGGGCTCCACTTATTGGAGTCAAAAGTGGAAAGATATAAAGCAAAATGTTAAAATTACAATAGCAGAGGATTTTCTAGTAAGTTGCATCTTTTATTTGTTGGTAAATAAGCATGTTAATTTTGTAATTACGCATTTACTTCACCTTCACTTTCTGTTTCAATACAAGCGAGTAGGTGGGATTTTCCAAACATTGAGAATGCAACGGAAAAGATATGGGACATTGCTAAAGAGCGGTACAAAGGATGGCGATCAACATTCAGTTCTACATACAAGGCATACAACACTTACGCTGAGCGAATGAAACATAAGCTTGAAGATATAGACATTGTCGAATGGCACTACTTGATAATGTATTTTGGAACCGAAAAATTCAAGGTTCAATTTTTCTCTCTGCAATTACCAATTAGTGAATGGAATTGAGATAGTAACCATTAATGTATGGACTTGTACAGTTGATGCATTAGCAATAGCAATTACAAAATATATGCAGCAGCATGTGTTACAAACATATATGCTTTTTACTACCACTATTTAGGATGCATATAATTCTTATTTAGACTAGAACAATTGCTGCATAAGGCATATAGGAGTTAGCTCCAGAACACCTTTGTAAGTAGTAGTTAAAATAAGGCACATACATCATTTTGTATCAATAGTTGACTATTGATCAATGACCTATTTGATTAGTGGCAGCAGTAGTTTTATAATTTTATCTTCTAGACTATATTGTCTACTCCAAATATTTATGTCCAATTATTGCAAAATCACTAAATGGCTTACATGTAGCTATAGCTAGCTATTGCTGCTCATAGCTATTGTAGAACCCAAGCGCGAAAAACCTTAGCCGAAGAATTTGAACATTGTTGTCTTACTTTATTTTGTTTAATACATATATGGTGAAAAGAATGCTTTGTTGAGTGCACTTGTAAACTTTTTTGCAGAGGGTCACACAAAACTCAAAACCGTCAAAATAGAAGACCAAGCATCTAATGGGATCCAAACCGTTCTCCCAATGTAGCTACGAGCAGGTAATGAAAAATTAAACTTATCTCGATTCTTTTCTTAAATGATCAATTGTTCACAAGGCACAATGTTTGCCATATTAGAGACCCAAATACTGGAGAAGAGCCAATCGATCGACTCTTTGGATGACTACCCACACGAAGAACGGGGAATGGTCAAACAACGCTTCTAGGGATGTCTATGTGAGTAGTAAATTTAATTTGTTCATGACTTAGTACATTTTTCAGAATTTTGTGCATAAAACTTAACTGATTTAACTTCTTATTTTCTCTTATCACACTTAGGATGATGCAGCCTTCAAAATTACTGACCTATCAACAGAGCGGATAAAGACTTCCTTACGGTTGAAGAGGAAAACATTGCTTTCCAATCAAGTTACAAGGAAAGCACCGTACCAAATCATGCAAAGCTCATGGTCATGGATACATGGCGAAATATCCCACACGGCCAAGCGTTGAAAGACAGACTCGATGAACAATCTCTGTGCTTCACTGCAGCCAAATAAAAATAATGAGCTCGAACATGAGGTGCAAATGTTAAAGGAACAAATTGCAAATGGAGTTGCTGAAAGGGAAGAAACTAGGCGAGAGATGCAAAAGGAACTGGAGAAGGAAAGGAACGCAAGAGAACAACTTAGGCAAGAGTTCCTTTCATTGCTAGCACAACAGAGAGAAGCAACATTACAGGTAATACATCTCAGACATACGCAGCGAAAGCAGCAGCTGCTGCTTTTGTTGTTGATGGCTTGCAAGAGCCACCCACCCTAACGAGCCCTAATGTTTTTCCTCATGGTCCATATGCAGGCTAACCAGGGAAGTATATTGAACAAAAGGGAAAGCGAGGCTAATCTAAGTGAGGAAGACGAAAACATGACAACATTGGACAAGGCTAACCCAGATAGTACATTGAACACCACAGAAAAGACACCTGCACATGTGGAAGAAACATTACAACAGGTAACAAATTTTGCAAATAGTTTGCTGCCAAAAGGGATTTGGACTTTGTACATTCTATTGATGACCTCCTGATGTGTACCTTCCCTGAACTTCAATTGATGCATGCATGCTAAACATATTTTAATAGTAGTACACATTAGGATGCTAATATTTTTTTATTCTACATTTTACATTTCCGAATGACCCAAAGAAGCATCCCGACTACACAAAAGATGCTAGGCCACCTATTCGCATCACTCGAGCTTCTAATCTTAACCAAGCCTCTTCCAAAATGTCGCTGTTAATAATGGTTCATCGAACTTCATTCCTCCACAACAATTGAAGAATATCGCTACAACTCGTTCAAGAAAAGGAGGGACCAGAGGTATGAATGAAAATGTGATTAATCTTCATCATCGTTGTTCTTATGTCAAATATAGCATACTGTTCTAAACTACTAGAAAATTATGCCAGGTGAAGTAGGGCTACTATATATCGGTAAATGAAATGAAATTAAATAATTCTGCTGGAATCACTTGCTAAATACTTTGCTACGCAACTGAACTAGAGAACTCAAGATTGCTATTTTCAGCTGTAACTCGTATCTCTAAACTTGCACTATGATGTACTTAAGTATGTGCTGATGGACAATACTCACATTAAGGTCCCTCTTTATTGTTCATATTCTATCAGGATGAAACAATTTGATTAAAGCAAATAGAGTTGTGGCGTCAAGTCAGGAAATTCAACATGGCAAAGAAGCAAGGACAAATGGAATGGAAGTGGTAGTACTTTTGTTATTAGTTACAAACTTTGTAGTTTAAGTATGGAGATTGATATGTAATTCCTGCATGAGTGGTGGCACTTTTAAATTATTATGTGTTGAATTAATATATGTGTTTTTGATCCAACCGTGTTCCTAATTTGATTATTAATTTGCAACAACAAATTATAATAAAATATCATATGCTCAATATGCTACCGCAAATTTTACCGTTGCGATAAACCTGTATGCAAAATTGATATTTCGTTGTGATAGGTTGTTGCAACGCCGCTACTATGTTGCGATTCCACTATATGCCATGAACAATGTTCGTTGCTATAGGATCTATTTGCCACAAAACATATTTCGTCGCAATAACTTTATGGCAATGAAATGCCTTCCATGGCAATAAAACATATTGCAATGAAACACCTCCCGTGGCAATTAAACCTGCTGCAACGAAACGCCTCCCGTAGCAATATATCATGTTGCAATGAAATGCTCTCCGTGGCAATAGGGTCTATTGCGACGAACCATTGGCGTGGCAATAGAACCTATTACCGCGCAATATTTTCGTGGCAAATGATACTATTGCCATGACCAAACTTCGTGGCAAAAGAAGCTATTGCCACGGAGTCAACCGTGGCAATAGCCTATATCGCCATGACATCATTCGTTGCAACAACAAACAATTGCCACAGCATATTGCATGGCAATAACCATAGGTATTGCAACGAAACCACAATCCGTTGCACAATCTTTTAAGCACGCAAGTACTTGCCACGCTTGCCAACGGAAGTGATGTGTTGCAATAGGTACATATTGCATCTATTTTGGCCCTATTGCAACAATTTCGCTCCGTTGTCCTAGACCTACAAACTAGTAGTGATTTCTTCCTGCTCCTATATGCCTCAGAGTCATTTGAGAATCCGTACCTCCAAGGTACGTAATCCCCAGGCCTCTCATGCGAGTTGGGTGCTCCTTGTTTCTCAGGGCCTGTGATAGTATATCCCTCTTCTTGTCTTTTTCAAAGGACCCTTGGGAAGATTCGATATTCAATGCATGTTGCAAGAGGCAATCATATTATTTTAGACCCCATGAAGTTCAAGAGCAATTAACAAATAGGTAGTATAATAAATCTTACAAGGCGTTGGGCACTTCCTCGTCTACAGGATTTTTGAAAGAGGAGACGCCTGAAGATGTGGTTGATGACCTCGCTCTTAACCAATTTTGGTCATGCTCATTGTGATCCCAGCAACTGCAGGGAGGCCTCCAATCGGATTGCGACCTAGTCCTGCATCCTCCATTGCGGGATTTTACCCACATACTCAGTGGTGTCGAGTCTGTGAGAGTGAGTGTTTTGCGCTTGGAAAGCCTTGTGTACCACACTTTGTTGTTGAAATTTAGTCATTGTCTTCATCTGCACAAAGGCCTCCCATGTTTTCGGTGACACGAAAGGATACCTCGTGAAGGGTGTGCAATCCTTGGGCATGTACTGTATGACAAGCATGCTCTTAAAGTTCTTCCTTGCTTTTCCTATTGTGAGAAGCACCTATCATTACATGAGTCCCTGGACTTCTGCTGGGATCTCGAATGACTCTGTTATTTCCACCAACAACTGATTTTTCTGAAACTTTGTCAAATCTTTCCATCTTGCTACGGTGATGAGGACCCATTACCTTCCAATTATCCTACAGGTTGTCCAGAATGTTGCCAATGCTTTCTTTGGTTGTAGAGGAGTCCCATCCAGAGATACCACTGTGATGGTCATTCGGCCTTCTGGCCTTTTCGATACTCCTCTGCCACACTTAGTTACCCTAGTCTTTGGAGAGTCAGATCCATTTAGTGATGTTGATGATGACGATGATGACTTTGTGGACATAATCTCTCTTACAACCAAAAAAACTAATTACAATGACTTATAAGTGTAAACAATGTTCTATGAAGATAATGACACACCAGTGTCTCAAGTTCTGTGAAGTTGGTTATGGCCGCAGTCTCTTCCTCCTCATTATGTGTATGCTAGGATATAAGCATATATTTAGATTTAATTATAACATAATTAAATATGATCAAAGCATATTTACAGTAGTATATAAATAACCAAAATTCCATATAAACATGAATTCTACCATGTCATTAAAAGCATAACCATAGAGCAGGAAGCATGATGACTGCTGAAATAAGCATAAAGAGCATTCTCAAGAATAGGGAATCAACTAAAATTAGTATAAAGCTCAAAATTTTAGTTTAGTGCTCTCAGATGTAGGGTTACACAAGAGTTAATCTTGCTCGTCATGCTACTATGGTCTATACTCTTCTCTAACCAGATATAACAAATGAGATTCGAGCCATGAGCTCTTAAATAACAAATTACTTATCTACCAAGCTTAAATTTATTAATTAAACTTTTGGCCAGCAGGAAGGCAAAGCTAGTGATTGCAGGATAGTACGTCAACTTAATATACTCCCAACAATACAATCATAGATTCAATAAGTTTAATAGCAAACTATTAGCTAACAAGTGAAGCATATATCATGAAGTACTAAAGATCACAAAACAAATTAGCCAACTATTCCGAAAGTGACAGACCATATTATTGACAAATAGTAGTAATAGTAACAATTTAGAGCTCAAGCTTGAATATCCAATTTCAGTAATAGACCAGTACCATCATCGAGCTAATATCCAAACCCACATATATCTCTTTGCAATTTGCAATCAGCAACAAACCACAGATATCCCTCCTCATGTGTAGAGCCACCACATCTCTCATCTACCAAACTCACCATGATCTACCTCCAAAAGAAGTGGGATTTGGGATTCATATCTTAAGGAGGAGAGGCGGCGTCGGGAGGGAGAGGTGGCTTCAGGAGGGAAAGGCAGTGTTGGGAGGGAGAGGCAGTGTCGGGTAGAAGTGGCGGCATCACGAGGGAGAGGCAGCGTCGGGTGTGTGAGCAGTGTGATCTAGCAAAACCTAGCAAGGGTGGCGGAGACGGAGGAGTGCACGAATAAGGACTGAGAGCGCAAAACCTAGCCGGGCCTATTTATAGAGGAACTATCATAGATGGTTCCATTATAGAACCGTCTATGATAATCATAAACATAATTATTTCTTAATTGTTGAATCAATTACAATGAAATTGTTCCATAATTACATGCTGAGTTTCTTAATTATGCTTACATAGCAATAATTACCAAATAGGTGTACATTGTGTGGGATCATTGATTACGCTTGGCTCTTTCCTTTTAAATAAAGCCCTTCACAATAATCGACACACATATAGCTTGTTCATCACCTTGTCCTTCCTCGAGCCTGATTGTGTTTCGTGGTTTTGGTTCTTTCTGAGAGGTTTTTGCTTCTTCAAGTGTTTTGGCTGGTGTCAACACTTTTCGACCACGTCTGGCTACAACACTTTTTGACCAAGGCCGGCTTCAACATCATTTAGGTTACAAACCACGGCAAACTTCATCCATGAGGTGTTTACGACCATGGCTGACGGTTGCGACCACGTATGACTTTACGACCATTGCAATTTGACTTCGACCATGCATGATTACGACCACGGCAACATGACTTCAACCACAAGGTAATCATAGCTACAATATTTTTGCATGGTTGTAGCATCAGTGCTTTTGATAGTCGTGGTCTTTACTGGTCAATAGTCGGTGACTCCATAGTCGATGGTCATAGGTTTTGCTGAATGCTTTTATAGTCATATATTTTACAGTCTTGTCGATGGTCATAGACTAGGCAGTCTACTGTCATCGTCTTCGGTAGTCGAAGGCTTTACGATCATGGTCGGTACTCGTAGACTTTGTTGCCAAATCGAGTGTTTCACTCTTTATGATCTTCGAGTATTTTGAGTACTCGTGTTAAGCCGGCAGGGGTGTTTGGCTGGTGCTTGATGGAACAATGTTAGTACTTAATAGTCGAAGTGACTAGGTACTCAATGGTCAGTGAGCAATAGTCGTAAGGTTTGCGGTCGGTTCTTGGTTTCGAGTACTTGTTGTGCTCAGTGGTTGTGCTGAGTGGTTGGAAGAGTGTTTTCTGATAGCGATAGTTTTTGGCAGTCGTAATCGGTGGTTTGAGACTATTTTCTAGATAGCGTTGGGATGAGTGGTCGTGTACAACTAGGTGGATGGTTGTGGATTGTTATGAACTTGTCTCTGGATGGACAAGGAAGTTGTGAGTTGTTGCGCTGATGACAGTCAGCTGGGAAGAGCTTGTGCCAGGAAAATTATTTCTTTGGTTTTTGCATGTGCAGGAGAGCATGGAGATGATCACGGTTGGTGACGTAGAGGACCGAGACTAGGATAGGGAGACCTGAGGTCCATACGGTTGAGGATGCACACGAGGTGGTCGGGCTAATGCTGGAGCACGTGGAGATTAAGGAAGGGAAGCAAGATGGAGCATAATGCTTCTTTTTCCATGAAGAACTACGTGGCGTTTCTTATTTACAGGGTTGGTTACATAAAAAACTTAAACAAGTACAAATGGTTCATCTTTGTATCCTACACATTTGAGGTCCACAGTAGTGATGCCGTACTTGTCGAACTTTATATCCTGTAAGAGTTGGACCCAGCGGCACTGAAATACAGGGATACTGAAAATTACATTTTTTAGGCTCCCAAATCTCCTCCACAAGTCCATAGTATGAGCTTAGGCCAGTGGTGCTGAAGTGCACATGAAATGCATCTATGCGAATATTTGAGTTTTACATTGTGCTCTTTCTATTATGATATGTTGTATAAAATATGTACCCATTAATGACGTATCCTTGCATGTCACAATTGTGAATTTTGTCCCTTTTACCAACCATTGTAGCATTTCACTTGATGACCTCCCAGTTAATCACACCTTCAACCATTTGTTGAACTAACAATTGTGTTGTCTCATGATCTAAACCTCTAACTGGCTTGGATTCTCTTGGTGTAGCATATCCTTGTGCGCTTTAATATACGGGGTCACTTAAGTCATGTGTTGTAAAACCGTGAAATAGGCTTGAGCATATGTATCCAGATCCGACATTATTGCTTTCCTTCTAATGGTCCCGATACGCTCTAATGGTACACTTATCGGTTCGATCTGAGCCATGTAATCGATATAGAACTCAATAACCACTTCGGTTGCATAACCTTCGATGATACTACCCTACGGCCAAGATCGATTGTGTACATAGGACTTGAGAATTCTCATGTACCTCTCGAACAAGTACATACAACGTAGAAACATTAGGCCGCATATCCTTATCTCTTTCACAAAATGGACAATGAGATGGACCATGATATCAAAAATAATGGAGGGAAATACATCTCAAGATGACATAGAGTCATCATCACCTCGGTCTACAAAGCATCTAGTCCTTCGGGATCGATGACCTTCTAAGCAATTGCGTTAAAGAAATAACATAGCCTCATGATTGTCACTTTAACCTTGTTTGACAAAATACTTCTAATTGCAATAGGACGCAATTGTGTCATTAGCAAGAATATATTGTGGTAAACTAGGAGTACTGACCCATTCTTAAATTGGAGCAAAATACCATCTCTCTCTAAACCTAGCTAGCTAGATCTAACAACGTAGCTATCACCTCTCTCAATTACAAAGCAAATAAGTTATTAGAAGTAAATACTAACCTATAATCACCAAGAACAAATTGATCTACAAGCTAGATCTACAAGAAGTACGTTTTCACCAAACTCCCCAAAGCTAGCCACCTCCTTCAATACAGTGCAATGAAGACAAATCTGCCGAGACCACATTGGCTATTTGATAACACAGCATATCGTAGATGGTTCCAACCACAAACTATCTGTGATATGAAACTATTACAGATGGTTTTTATTAATAACTGTCTGTGAACTATCACAGATGGTTATTCATACAAACCAACTGTGATATATGCCATTATCACAGATGGTTTGTATAAAATAACCGTCTGTGAATTATCACAGACGGTTATTAATATGAACTGTTTATGATGTCTTGTATTATCACAGACTGTTTGTATAAATAACTGTCAGTGAAAATATAACTGTCAATGAAAATATAACAGACGGTTATTTGAATGAACTGTCTATGATAGTTGTATATCACAGACGGTACATGGTCATGCTTGTAAAACTATCTATGATAATTACAGCATAGACGGTTCCCTATAAACCGTCTGTGATGTAGCCGTCTAGTATAGCCTCTTTGATAGTAGTGAAAATTAACTTATTATTCCCCATTGCTTCATATCTAGCCTTCCAAGATACACTACTATTAACCGAATAGGTGCCAGCCTTGTAATCGCTTTACATATCACTTGGGTGAAAGTTGTCATGAACTAGCCACTGGTTGCACCACCTACTTTGCACTGGTAAGATCATTGCAACAGCTTGGTAAGAGCTCGAGTGTTGAGTGACTTGATTAAGTCCACGATACATAGTAGTTGATAAGAACTAATATTTAGTTTCTCGTTACTAACATGGCAGGTTCAGGTTCACAAGAGCACAATGAGATGACACCACCGCACCCGCCTCGCATGAGGGTGATACTGCAACACTTTCAGCGGGTGACAGGCTCCAACTCACACTCTAGGAGCTTGTGACTCAAGTTGATCAACTTGAGAGGTGGATACCCCCAGTTGCTGCCATTGCTACTGCTATGGCCACTGAGGGCCAAAGGAGAGACGACCACACTGCACGTCGTCCACCACCTCACACGCCATCTTGAGCCGATGAGATAGAACAAGAAGAAAGGAACTCCTATGTTGCTAACACCGAGAGTGATGGATTCAACCCCAATAATGATCGTGATCATTTTTAACTGCGACACAATCGACAAGGTATGGGGAGACCACAACGAGAGGTGCGTGATGATATCATGGCAAAGATTAAGTTTACTATACCTTCCTTCACTTGTAAATATGATTCTAATGCATACCTTGATTGGGAGTTAGTAGTTGAGCAAAAATCTGCATGCTATGATTTTCTTGAAAATAAATGTGTTAGGGTTGCTACTAGCGAGTTTGCTGATTTTGGACACCTATTTGGTGGAACGAGGCTTGTAAACAACACGCCAATGTTAATAGAACATGAAATGATCTGAAACACATGATGAGGAATAGATTTTTCCCTTCTTACTATCGTCATGACATGCTCAATAATTTGCAACGTTTGAGACAAGGCAATAAAATTGTAGAGGGATATTATCAAGAATTGCAAATTGGTCTTTTATATTGTGGATTAAAAGAAATGATGTGCGCGCGTCGTCACGAGCAGCGTGGGATTTTCCGTGCTGAAAACGGATGCCAAAATGGCTAGATTTCTAGGAGGGCTTAACTCCCCCTAAAATTTAGGACATACTTGATTATATGGGCTATGATAACATCACTTATTTGTTCTATCTTGCTTGTAAAGCTAAAAGAGAAGTGCAGCAACCCCACGGTGGGCGCCTGCGCAGAGCTATGTCTAGAGGGCACTTTGCAAGTGGTTCTTCTTCCTCTAGGTCAAATGAGGGCACAAGCAGTTGTCATTAGTAGTTCTCTGTATCTACTTTTTGTCTCGACTCTCTCCTTTCTTCTCTCGTGGTTGGTGGTAGTTAAGTTGTGCGCTGGCCGTGAGCCACCCCCTCGTCTTCTCTCGACTCCTCCGTGCCATCATGTGAATGCTCTGTTGCTCCTTCCACTACTTCCACGCCTTCAAGCACTCTAAAAACAAATAAATCTACCATGGTGCAAGCTCCAACAAAGAGAGCTTCTTTGGTTGCTTGTAAAGGATGTACTAGAGATGTGTAATGTCATCGTTGCAAGGGTTTTGGACATTTCATGCGTGATTGTCCAAATCAACGAGCTCTTCTCGTAAGGGACCATGGTGAGTATACTTCAGCTAGTGATATTGAGGATAAATATGCTTTGTTTGCAACTGACCCTGTAGATGAGGAACATGAGATTGAGTCTAAAGAGGGAGAACAATTGAGAGTAGAGATTTTTGAGAAGTACATGAGCATTGTTGTTCAGCATGTACTTAGTGCATAGATGGAGCATGCTGAATAGAGTTAGTGCCATAATTTGTTTCAATCTAAGTTCATCATCAATAGTCACTCATGCTGTGTGATCGTTGATGGAGGGAGTTGTAATAACCTCGCTACCATGGACATGGTCAAGAAGCTTGGCTTGACCCCACGCCCTCATCCACGACCTTACTACATTCAATGGTTCAATTCTTATGGTAAGATGAAGGTGTCACAAATTGTGAGAGTAAACTTTTCACTTGGTTCATATCATGATTATGATGTTTTGCCTATGCAAGCTTGCTCTTTGCTATTAGGTAGGCCTTGGCAATTTGATAGAGATGCTTTACATCATGGTTGAACAAATCAATATACTCTCATTTTCAAAAATAAGAAAAATCATTTTGCTTCCTATGGCTCCTGCTGCAATTTTAAAAGATGAGTTAGATAGAGCTAAAAAGGAAAAGCATGCTAGCGCTAAAAGTGAAAATCAGGTTGTACCTAAAGAATTTGTTTCAACTAAAAGGAAAGAACCTAGTTCTAATGCTAAGAAAGCTAAAATTAAGTTGAAAGGTGTTGTTTTGTTCGCTACAAAATCTGATGTTTGTGAGATGGAAGTGAGTAATTCTGGTTGCTATGCTTTGGTTTGCAAAGAGGAATTGTTTTCATTGAAGGATCTACCTTCTTCTTTGCCTCCTACTATCATTAACCTTTTGTAGGAATTTGATGATGTGTTTCTTTCTAAGGTGCGCCCAGGATTGCCACCAATTAAGGAGATTGAGCACCAAATTGACTTGATTCTGATAGCATCACTACAAAATCGGGCGCCATATAGGACCAATCCTGAGGAGACAAAAGAGATTCAACGTCAGGTACAAGAATTGCTTGATAGGGGGTATGTACGCGAATCACTTAGTCCTTATGCTGTTCTTGTTATTTTGGTTCCTAAGAAAGATAGATCATGGCGCATGAGTGTGCACTGTAGAGCAATCAATAATATAACTATTAGATATCGTCATTCTATTCCAAGACTAGATGATATGCTTGATGAGTTAAGTGGCTTTACCATGTTTTCAAAGATTGATTTGCGTAGTGGATACCACTAAATTAGGATGAAATTAGGAGATGATTGGAAAACTGCGTTCAAAACTAAATTTAGTTTCTATGAGTGGTTAGGATTCCATTTGGTCTAACTAATGCACCTATTACTTTCATGCATTTGATGAATGAAGTTTTGCGCAATTTCATTGGAAAATTTGTTATGGTATACTTTGATGACATTTTGATCTATAGCAAATCTCTTAGCGAATATCTTGATCATTTATGTGTTGTTTTAAATGCCCTACATGATGCACATTTATTTGGTAACCTTGAGAAGTGCACATTTTGCACAGACCGACTCTCTTTTCTTGGTTATGTTGTGACCACACAGGGAATTGAAGTTCATGTAGCCTAGATCGAGGTGATTAAGAGTTGGCCGTCTCCTAAAATAGTGACGCAAGTGTAGAGTTTCCACAGTCTTGCTGGGTTCTATCGCCATTTTGTAAAGTTCAGCACCATTACTGCACCATTTAATGAGTTGACCAAGAAAGGCACTCCATTTCATTGGGGACAAGCGCAAGAAGACACCTTCAACCTTATGAAAGAGAAATTGACAAATGTACCATTGTTGTAACTTCCTAACTTTGGTAAACCTTTTGAGCTTAAATGTGATGCTAGTGGAGTTGGTATTGGCGGTGTGCTCATACAAGAAGATAAACCTATTGCTTACTTAACTTAAAAATTGAGTGAGCCTAGTTTGAACTATTCTACTTTTGATAATGAATTATATGCTTTAGTTCAAACTTTGGAAACATGGCAACACTATTTATGGTCTAAGAAATTTGTTATCCATTCTGATTATGAATCCCTCAAACACATTAGAAGCTAATTAAAATTGAACTGTCACTACAATAAAACAAGCTATACTGGATGTCTCATCACAGATGGTTCATGCAGAACCGTCTGTGCTCTAATTATCACAGACAATTTTACAAGCGTGACCGTGTACCATCTATGATACACAACTATCATAGATGGTTCCCATGTACTGTCTGTGATACGCAACTATCACCATCACATACTGTTTTTAATTATAACCGTATGTGATAGTTCACATATGATTATTAATATGAACTGTCTATGATAGTTGCATATCACAGACGCCTTGTTGTTGGAACTATGTGTGATATGTATTCGTATGCATGAATGGCACTTCATCTCCCCGATGCATGCCTCTTCGATCATTTTGGCTCCTCGATGTGTCTCTTCATCTCACGCACCAGATGTATTCATTGTTGTATAAAAATGATCATTTGCCACTGGAGATTAATCCCTACATTGTTGATCCTATATGAGCACCTCGCTGCCGCCCGCCTATCTTCCTTGTCTCTCCAGAACAAATAAATGGCTCCCAACTCTTCCTTGTCATAGGCATTGATGTCTAACCTGGCCATACTAAACGAGCACCTCGTCAGCCATGCGCTGTCGGGTGCTGTAGAAGGTCACTGTGCCAATAGTGTCCTCCTTCTATGTCTGAGGATTTGCCAAAGTAGTTGAAGGCCATGTTTCATTGTCTTGACATCCCCTCCGCCGTGTCTTTCGGTTGATTTGTCACTTCCGCAAGCTAACCTCACCATCGACGTAGTCCTCCACAACGACGTTGTATATCTCCAGGAGGCTTGTCATCAGCTGAAGTGATTAGTCGAGGCGGCGGGCGATCAAGTCAACCCTGCCAAGACCCCTCAAGAAAGGGAAGATAGCTTATGGGCTCAATTCAACTTGATTGTTCAGTTAGAAGGTGTTAGAGAGACACTATAATGAGCGCATCAGTGGGTGGATGCATTCAGGCTTCTTTCACTGATGATCCTAACCATCCAATGTCTACCACGTCGCCTACGAAGTTTAAAGATGGAAATATAATGCTAACTCCGCCACTAGAAAAACATCGAAGCAGTTATGTTTATACTTTTTTTATCTTTTGTAAGAAGTGATTGGCTACACTGTTTGGCCATATGTAAATACAAGTAGTTGAATTTGTATTTACTATCTTCTATATATGTAAATGGTCTCGCTATAACGATATGATTGACGGCATTACTAATCTATAAAAAACAACAAAGTAATACATATTTACTCCTGAGGCATAACTGAATTCACATTTTATGTATATATGAGAATGCATTTAGAACAATCTGTAGTGTATTTATCATAGATGTTTCTACTTTAGAAGTGTATGTGATGTATATTCACATATGGTTATTAATACAAACCGTCTGTGATATTATCACAGACAGTTCATAATAATAAATAACCATGTATGGAATCTAGCATTATCATAGACGGTTCATGGTTGGACGTGTCTGGGATACACCACGATATTAATTAATACCTAGCCAGACTGGTCCTAACATATCTATCTTCATTGCTCTGCTTTGAAGGAAGCAGCTGGCTTTGGGGAGTTTGGTGAAAGCATTCCGCTTTGTAGATCTAGCTGTGTGTAGATATATTTGTTTTTGGTGATTAGAGGTTAGTATTTACTTCTAAATATATGCCTTGTAATAAAGAGAGATGATACCTAGGTTTAGGTCTAGCTTAATTGGTAGTTTGCTCCAATTTAAGAATGGGTCACTACTCCTAGTTTATTTCAATATATTCTTGCTTGATATATAAAATTCTTCATGAATAGTACATAGCTAGCTAGTTAATTTAGATATGGACAATTTATTATAAGGTGAATGACAACTATGTGTAAGTATTAGGCTACAGCTAGCTATTAGCATTAATACTTAAATTTGACGCTAATTTGTTACATGTGTAGCATAGATGGACCGAAGCTAAATGTACATTGAGAACCGTGTGGGTGAAGAGTACATTAATGGCGTGTCTGCTTTTAGATGAGCGGTCGGGCATGATATGTTAAAAACGGGATGGAATATATGTACTGTTCATTCATTGATTGTGATAATCTGAAGATGTTTACCAACTCAACATAGATCAAAGTCCACTTGATTTGAAGGGGTCTCAAAAAGGGGTATACATGTTGAACCAGTCATGTTGAAGAGAAGATTATACAGGAAGTTAGTTATAACATGGTCGAGGGAGACAACGATATGCCGGTTGTGGACTATGCTTTCCTGCTACCCCATGATGTCCTGCCATCACTAAGCCCTAAAATGGACTCCCATTATCCCCCACAACCCATCCATGCCATCGATTTCTATAGGGGACCATAGTCACGCCAAAAATTGGCAAGAAGAAAAAGCTCGGTTCTCGCGCTAAAGTACTGATCAGGGGAGGAAGAAGGAGTACTGTTCATGTGGATTAGGCCGCACAGTGTCAACCCAAAAGTCCGAAACCTATTAGGCCGAGCCACCACTATTCATGCCCGACCCGATCCGTTAGCAAACAGTACTGACTCAGAGTGAATAGTAGACTCAAATCTCGTCATGAACAGTATCGAATCTGACACTGTGGCACATGCCCCGTGATGAACAGTAACCACCAATTACTGTTCTCCAAAAACCTAAAAAAACATATATGTGTCTATTTTGACCATTTTGATCCCACGAGGCCCATTTTCAACTCTATTTGGTCAAATCAAACATTGATAAAACCTAGCTAGCTGACTATTATTTATAACCTAAGCTTGATATTCCAATTCAGAACTAGTACCACCCAAGACATGCCACTGTCTGCAAAAACCAATTAGCATATTTATATTCAATTTGACCATTTCAACCTCCTGAAGACCATACTCATCTCCGTATAGCCAAAATAAATTTTGATGAAATCCTAGCCAGCATAGATGTCATTTCGAGCCTATGTCTAGTACTGTATTCACCATCATTATTCACTGGTTAAGACGGTGAAGAAGGTGTAATATCGCAGAAAGGATTCGAGAGATAATAGATTTAAATGGAGGGAGGGACTTTATAGGAAAGAATTAAGCAAAGATTTTTTAGAGGGGAATTTCTGAAAAAAAAAGGGCAACCTGGGCCTGGGCTTTGGCCCAAGGAGGCTGGCCAAAGGGGCGCCCACCCCTCAACCCTAGCCGCCAACTTCCCTCTCTCCCTCCTCTCCCCTTTGCGCCCCCTCCCCTGCCCCCTTGCGCCTCCAGCAGCACCTCTTCCTCCCCTCTCCTCCATTGCGGTGATCAAGACTTCCATTCGTTGCCGATCGAGCGGGGAAAGAAATAAATCGCAGCTAGGCGATTGGATTCGGAGGAAGGAAGAAGAAGAAGGAAAAAGAGGAAAAGAAGGAGAGGAGGAATTTGTGGGGTGTTCGTGGTATTTTACAGCGATTCGCCAAGGGTAATCTCTGTTCTTCCCCTAGTAGATGTATTTTCTAATTGCGTTATCAATGTCGGTATTCTGGACTGCTAGAACAGATCGGGTTAGTCGGCTATTTTGGGGAAGATTCGTGGGGATTTAGGTCTGGACTTTGCCTAGAGAGTTGTAGAGGATGTCATTATCTTTCCATGAAGTGCTAGAACGCGTCATTCGGACCTCTGTAGCAGAAGTTATGATTTTATTAGCGGGACTGTTCTGCAGATCGGAGGGTTTTCCGTCAGGTTTTGGGAGATCGAGTTTTGCGATTATATATTGGGAGAATCAGAGAACCGCAGTACAATGAAAGTTGTAGGTAATTGTCTTAGATTTCCAGAAAGTCCAAGAACTCATGATTCGAACACTCGTACAGGAAGTTATGGTGTTTTTAGTGCTCTGTCCAGAGAGCCTGACGAGAATTTGATGTTTTAAGAAAACTGGATGGTGAAGGTAGATTATGGCCGAATCAGGAGGGATCACCAACTAGGTTTATTTAGATAACTTAATTATCTTTCCAGGAAGCCTGAGAACACCCTATTTAGACTTCTGTACCAATAGATATGAATTTTTGAAGTTGACTGTCCGTAG
The DNA here is from genome assembly GCA_036346575.1 of Dendrocalamus sinicus. NCBI lineage: Eukaryota > Viridiplantae > Streptophyta > Magnoliopsida > Poales > Poaceae > Dendrocalamus > Dendrocalamus sinicus. Next base: position 15,907,380 of record CM070672.1, read on the forward strand.
AGGGAGACAGGATGCCGAAAGGTTTGGGGTTTTGACTCAGGCTAATCATGTTGGGTTAGTTTGGGGGTGTTTTTATTTAATTTAAAGACTCTCCACTGTTGTCTTAGCAATCATTATAATTATTATTCAAGAGGAGGACAGATTCCAGGGACCGCACCTTCTTCTCATTCCCTGTTTTCTCGTGGTTAAGGCAAGTATAATGATGGTTTAAACTTTATAGTGTGGATTGTTGATGATTGTTGGTGTGTAGATGTTTGATCCATGTTATGAGTAAAAGTGACCTTGATTATGTTAATGGTATGTTGATATTGTTTATGGTCAAATGCATTTGAAAGTGTTCAGGAGAATTTGATGCATAGATGTTGTGAATGCAAGTTTTATTTGTTGAGACATTCACATTGTGCATCATGCTGATTTATTGAAGTCTTGGTCACGAGATGACCAGCGTTGAGGTCCCCGTCGTGTTGATGACATGACGGGCTAAAGGTCCCCATACTTGAGGAGTATGGGCACTGGTCCCCGTGCGGAGGGTACAGCATGGTTGTGCATTGACGGATGCACACCGCGTACCGGTAAAATGCGAAAGAGAGAGATAAAGGAATTTTTGATCATAATGCATAGCATGGTTTATTATATGATTGATGGATGAATTTGTGAAGTGAGGTTCACTTTTATTCTTGCTGCCATTTATTATATTTGTTGAGTCGTTGAACTCACTCTTGTTGTTGTTGTTGTTGTTGTGGTTGCTGTTTGTTTTAGGTATCTTCATGAGATCAGCATGCATGGGAATAAAGAAGGATTAGTTGGTTGCACTTGCACGGTCTAATCACCATGGAAGAAAGAAAGAACATTAAACACTATTCGCTGATTAATTCAAGTGGTATTTGATTAATGTCTAATAGGTTCAACATGTAATAAAAGATTAGAATTCTTTTACATTGATTCCGTTCTTTATCTAAGTAGTATTATTATGAGTGCGATGGTGAACATAATCCAGTTTTGCTTATAAGAGAATTTTGCTTACCGTTATTCATATCAAATGATTATGCATGTTGGAACCTTTCATTTACTCAATAAACAAAGGAGGTTCTGCCAAAATTTTGTAAGATGAATATTAGTTTTTCCTTATTATGGTATTAGTTTGGTAGCATTTCAGGTCATTGATTGGCTGGGGTGTTACAGAAGGTGAAGATGTCAAGAGCTAGGTGGTGAACCCCAGTCGGCTGCCTGTGGGCACGTCCTGAGGGTCCCACCTGTGTGCTTCATTTTCGCTGCTGCATTTTATTGATTTCGGCCTGATCGGCCTATGAGTAAGTCTACTATTATATTTACGCTTCCGCATGATATGTATTTTAATGTTCAGTACTGTATTTGTTAGCACTATTTTCTGATCCAGGGAATAATGCGGTGGAATCACAGAGGATTCTGGATTATAAAATCTGGGTCCGACAGTAATCTAGTTTGAAACCCCAATCATTAAGAAGTTATTGTTCTTTTGTGTTTAAAAATATTTACAAATGGAACTGTATTCACAAATACTTAATAAAACCCATATATTCCCATCTCTTGAAAATGCAAGTCGTTATATCGTATTTCCCATATGACTTGTTGAGTACGGTTGGTTGTACTCAGTCTTACTTTATTTTGTTTGATTCTTCTGAATATAAGTTATGTTTTGGACTTGGACGTCCATTAATGTTGCTAAAGTTGATCGTTAGGTCTTATTTTAATAAAATTAACCCTTATAAATGTTCGTATGCAGGCATGATATTTTTTTGTCCGCAACTGAACTCCTGAGCTATTGCAGGCCATACGATGGCCCTGCTCCCAAAAACAGAGCATTACAGATTTATGCAAATGCAATTTTCCCAGATATATATATATATATATATATATATATATATATATATATATATATATATATATATATATATATATATATATATATATATATATATATATATATATATATATATATATATATATATATATATCCACGACGTAAGTTTATTATATATAGGAAATAGAAAGTGGCCATAGCACTGTATACCAAATTTCTTATTACAAGATCACATAAGTAGGAAATTAAGATGCACTCATATTTACAAAGCTAGAAAGGTGCGGTTGTCGAATTGCTGCTTTAGTTAAGTTGAATCTGACGAGATCTGAGTTTTGTATAAACTAATCTAAACTAGTAGTGTGAAGATCTCATCGTATTTACGTTAGCTAGTTCGTAACGTCAAACGCGTCATGCAATGCAAGCATGATTTATAAACATATAATATATCTCGTGTCCGGCGGCCGGTGACGCGCGGCGGTGGCAAGTTCAACTCTATCCTTGTGCGCGTACCTACTACCTACCGTGATTAAACAATCAAGAATGCATCTCTCGTGCCCTTGCGTGTGTCGCCAGTGAGAAACGACGCCGCAGAGCGTGAGAGGACAGTACTTTATAATGAATTAAGTAATAATATTTTATTAAAAAATAAATAATATTTTTCCGAAAAATGGAAAAATACGACTTTTTGGGGCTTTGCCCATGTCAGCCCTAGTCGGGCTCGGGCTTGACAATTTTATGTCTGGCTTTTCTAGACCCGGCCCGGCCTGGAGTGTGAACAGACCTAGCTGAGAGTACACATGATCGATGTTGTTTCTGAGGCTAGCCTGCGTACATGTGTGATTTCTGGCTTTTAGTTCATTATAAGTAAATACTCCCAGTGTTTTAAGGAATACAGTATATAGTTTTTCAGTTCTGTTAACATATAAAGTATGCATGTATCTTTAGTAACAATCTCTCTCTTTTGCACTCATATATCTTTCCTCATTCTTCAACTTTTATGAATTAACATTCACACATCATGCCCTCTCACTACTACAGAAAGCCTCATAATAGACGCCTCATCAGAGACGGTTTTGTGAAACCGTCTCTGATGAACACTATTACAGACGGTTGTAATTTGGAGGCCGTCTCTGGTATTTGTGGCGGGAAAAAGGATTATCATTGACGGTTTTTAATTAAAAACCGTCTGTGATAATGGCTCTAAGGCATTTATTGCGTTGCTCAAACCGCATCTGTCTTCATTTCGATCCAGATCTAGCCACTGCTGCGCACTTTTTCACTCGGGAGGAAGCTAGGCGATTTCAGGCCAGTTAATTTGGTGGGAAGAGGCAGAGATTGAGCTTTGAAGATTCAGACTTTCCTGGTTGTTCTAGATATGGTTTGTAATGAAATTTATTTTTTCTTTAATTGCATTATAATTTAGGTCTAAGTAATCCATGAGTGTTATTGAAGATGGTTAATTTGCAAAATTGTTGGTTATATAATAGCTGTTGTGTTTATTATATGAATTGAGCTAGCAAATTAAGTCTTAATATAATAAATGTGGCCGGTATATATGTAGTTATAATTAGTTAATCTAGATTTTAATACTAAGTTGTTATATATGTCCGTAACGTAGGACCGAAGCTGGATGTATGCCGCGAGCCGTGTGAGTGAAGAGTACATTAATGGCGTGTCTGCTTTTGTAAGAGCCGCCGAGGAGGATATGTTGAATAAGGGGGTGGAATATATGTGCTGTCCATGCACCGATCATGCGAGAATTTGAAGATGTTTAAGAACCGAGGGCAAATTGAAGCGCACTTGATTCGGAGGGTTTCAAAAAGGATTATACGTGTTGGACCACCATGGCGAAGTGAATGATCATATGCCGGATGACATCGCCGTGAAGTGAATGATATGCGCGGATGACATCGCCGGTGAAGTGAATGACATGCCGCCGGCTGATGTCGATTGTGGCTCGGATTCGGATAGGTTGCACGATGATAATCTGGATCAGATGCTTCGCGATGTAGAAAAGAACTATGATGAGAGAGAGTATGTTAAATACCCGGCAAATAAGAAACGCCATGTAGTTCTTCATGGAAAAAGGAGAATTGTCGGAGTGGAGAATGTAGTGGACGAGGAGGAATACAATCAATTTGACGAGTTACCTCCTTTTGGAAATGGCATAAGGTCGACGATGAACAACGTGATTTAAACTAGTTACGCACGCATTGATCATGATGAAGGGCTAATTTTTAAAGGAAATAAGCAAGAATGTATATGTGAAAATGTGTGACAATTTTGAGATGAATGTGTGTGATGTAGTCAATTTTGAGATGTATATGTGAATGTGTGATGTAGTCAATTTTGAGATGTATATGTGAAAATGTGTGACAAAATGTATATGTGAAAATGTATATGTGTATTGGCATTTATGTATATGTGATGTATATGTGTGATGTATTTGAGAATGACAAAATGTAGCAAGAAATACACTGTGTGAATGCAACTGGTTGGTGTTGTATATGAATGCAATTGTTTGGTGGTTGATATGAATGCAAATGTAGTTATTGGTGTTGTCTTAATAACAACAACCGGCATAAGCTTATCACGCACGGTTCTAAACTTAGAACCGTCGTGATAATCTCCTATATACCCTCTCGCTAGGGTTTTCCGTGTGCGCTGCAGTTATTCGATCTACATCTAAATCCCGAGCCCGTCGTCGCCGCCGCCTCGCCGCCTCCTCCCGAGCCCTCGCCGGCCGCCTCCCAAAGACGTTGCCGCAGCCTCTCCTCGCCGCCTCCCGAGCCCGCCGCCTTGCCTCCTCCGCCTCCTCCTCCTCCGTCGCCGCCTCCCCGAGCCCGTCGCCTCCTCCTCCTCCGTCGCCGCTGCCTCCTCATGCGTCGCCACCTCCTCCTCCTCCGTCGCCGCCGCCTCCTCCTCCTGCATCGCCGCCTCCTCCTCCTCCGTCTCCCCTCCTCCTCCTCCTCCGTCACCAAAACCCTAAGGTCATCAAAACCCTCCCCGAGCTTCATGCTTACTGTTAGGGTTTAGGGTTGATGCTTGATGCTTCATACTTAGTGTTAGGGTTTAGGGCTTACTGTTAGTTGCTTACTGTTATGTATATGGTTAGTTGCATTCATGTATATGTTTACTGTTATGGTATATGCTTATTGTTATTCATGAATACTGCTGTCTGAATATATGCATGCTGAATATATCTTGATCTTGAGATTGTAGAGTTTGTATCTAGAGCACAAATTAATCAATTAAAACTTGAGCTTGTTGCTAGTCTTAATTGATACATGCCTTTTACATTGTCATACATATTCATGTTTAGACTGTTATTGATTCTATTATTGATGCTTGTTGCTTCATATATGTGCCACATAGACCTTCAAGGGGCATGAAGCAAGTGACACACTCTAGAATTCCCGTTCAATGAACGGGATACTCTAGTTTGTGTCATTTGCTTCATAGAACTTTGTTTAGGGACTTTGCTATTTGGTTTATAGTATTAGCAACTAAAATAGGTGCTAAGATAGGCACATCCCCCCTCTCTATGTCCATATCACCCCCTCCCTTCTCCCCCTCCCCTCTACTCCCCTCCTCTTATATCATAATCACTTTCTCATCTTATCCTAATAGACCCACAAAGCAACATGTCACCCGCGCATTCTTCAACATCATCGCCGGAGGCGTCCGCTTCAACATCAAGACGCCAAGGAAGAGGGCTATCGAAGAAGCCTGAGGGCCGACAGACCATCACAATGAAACGATCCGGGTCCCTATCCTTCCTCAAAAGCGAGAACGCATTCGAACCATGGTCGGAATAGTTGCACGAGAACAATTGAGATCACATACAATTCGTGGAAGAACATGCCCGACACTCGGAAACGTGAGTCGTGGACCAAAATTTTGGCATCGCTTGAGTTCCCGAAAGAACACCTATACGACGTGCAACGACAAACCTACCTAGCGGCGCAAAGCATGAAAGAACTTCAAGAGCACGCTTGTCAGGAAATATGTGGAGACGGACGAAACACCTTTTCATAAATACCCATTCCTGGAACCACAATGGGAAGAGTTCAAGGCGATGAAGACGTCCGAAGATTTCAAAAGTACAAGTACGGCGCACAAGGCCCTCCAAGCAAAACACACACACCCCCACAGACTTGGCACAGCTTGGTATGCGGGTAAAATCCCGCAGTGGAGGAAGGAGGATGACCTGGCAGCTGCACAGGACATCGCCCCGCCGTTTTCCAATATCCCGGATGACCGCTCTCGAAATTGGATTAGAGCAAGGTCATCTACAACGACATCGGGGGACGTCTTCTTTCGAAACCCTGCAGACTAGCAAGTGTCCCAGCGCCTGGTAAGATATCGATAGAACTACATAGCTTGTAATTACTCCACAACTTCATACGAATTGAAATGACATTTCGTGCTCTTGCAGGAAGAGCTGAGTTTTGATTCTACCAGGATCATTCCAGGAACAAGGGAGAATGATATGCTCTCCGTGGCGCTGGAAACAAGGAGCACCGGTTGTCGAGAGGCCTTGGGCTTTACGTTCCTTGAAACATGGTTTCCAAGATGACTCCGAATGTATCGGCGTAGGAAGAGAAACAAAGCCGAGCGTGACGCACAGCTACGAGCAGAGATCAAGGAATCTCTTAGAGAGGAGCTAATGGGTGAGCTGGCTGATATAATCAGAGATGAGGTGCGGAAACAAACAGAAAGTCGAGAGCCGCTATCCGCTCCCCTGTGCTAGCTAGCCCGCACAACCATCCGAGTAGCTGCGCGTCCAATCCGACGCAAACCTGGCCAAATTTCCGTGGGCGACATCATGGTAATAATTATTACCTCTCGAATGCTTGCTCCATTGATAGGCCTATTCTAGTAGCTAATTTTGTATCATTATGTAGGAGCCTACGAAGTGCAGGCTCCAAGTGAGATATGGCTCCATTCCCTTGTACGCTGCTAGGGGCCGAGCATATTCGCTCAGTATCGGGGCCATGGTGCACGGTCAAGCTTTAGCGCCAGGCTTCGCAAAAGTTAATGTGGATGGTGTGCATGTTAATTTTGAGGTGGTCCCGCTACCGAAGCCCCCCAACGACGAGATCGTGACTCTAGGACAGGCCATTGGAACATTCATCCAGTGGCCCAAAAGCGACATCTCCCTGGAGGTTTCTTCACCGGTGGCAGGACCAAAAGTGTAGTGCGAACCACAGCAACATGCACTGGTGCCATCTCCACACGGGTAGTGCGAAGCAAAGCTACCTGTACCGGTGCTATCTCCACGGGAGCTATTCTCGCCAAAGCAACTTACACCGTCTTTACCATTACAGTCGACTACCATAAAGTCGACCAACACTCGAGGCAGTGCCCAGGGCAAATCAAAGACGAAGGATGATGGCAATATCCCGTACCTGCCATTGGCTCGCAAATTCGTGCTAGTCGAGCCGATGGTATTCCCGGAAGAGCACCTCATAAAACTAGGACTTGGTTGCCAAAGATTCCACGCTTGGTATATGGAATAGTCCAATAAGCCAGAGGCAAAACGGCGCTCAGGCATCACTGTCAAATTCAAGCCAGAACATTTCTTGCACGAAGCTCACGAATGTGTCTTCGCGGTGACCTTTGACGTTATATTTGAACTTTTCACACTCAACGCTCTCGACGCCTCACTCGTTCGATCTTGACGCTGTAAGTCTGTACAATAACAGTCTCTGTTCACATAATACCGATATATGTCACAATTTGTTGCTTTTCTGTGTATATATATAGATTCATCTTTGACCAAGCTAGATCATCGAAATCACCAATTGGTTTCTGGACCCACGCTTGTCGCCATTGATACCATCAACGAGGATGCATCCTTCGTCGAGGACTATATTACAAAAGCACTGATGGCTCACCAAGATAAGGAATTTGTTCTTATGCCATACAATGAGCACTTCCATTGGATTTTAATTGTAATTATACCAAAATGGAACAAGGCTATATACCTTGATTCTCTAAGTAAGAACAAATCCAAGTACACAGCTATTGCCCAAATACTCGATAGGTACGTACATTGTACATTGTACTCTTTCTTTCCTTCCGAATAACTAATCTAACTTTTTCGAATAATGAAGGTCGTTCGCTACATACGTTCAACAAACACGTGGCTCGACGACAAGGGCCAAGCCCTTCAAACATGATCGTAATTTTCGGGTATTCGCTAGCTACACATTAATTAATCATATACAACACATAGTAGTAATGCCACTTGATTTAACGCATTCTATTTTTGCAAAGCCACCAAGCGGTAGGAGCAACACGTGTGGATACTACGTGTGCCACCATATGAGACTACTCCTCGATTCCACCAAGATCACTCATTCTAAGGTTTGTCAATCTTCCCATATTTATTTCATACATGTCAAGTTTTATATGTGCGCGCGTTGATATTCCTATCGACAGGCTGCGCCCATCTCTACATCTGCATTGAAACAGCCGGACTTTACAAAAATTCGAGGAGAGTTCATTTGGTTTTTATGGACTAAAGTCGTAAGATCAGATAGAGAGTTCCACTGCCCAAAATGATTTTTTATTGTAATTCTAAGTGCAAATGCAGTGTAGATCTTTTGTAATTGTGTATTTGTTAATGTATATTTTATTTCAATTCAATTAATTGATTTGCGAAATGGATGCTTTATGTTTGTGAAATGAAGTGCGTTGTCAATTGGATGTTTTATGTCTGTGAAATGAATTGAGATGTGAAATGTATCTGAAATGAAATGAGATGTGTGAATTGTATATGTTTTATGTCTGTGATTATCTGCTTGTTTCAGAGGGCATGGCTATCATTTCCTGAGGCTAGCCAATAAACAGAAATATATTTAGGGGTTGAAAGGAATATCACAGACGGTTTTTGAGTAAAAACCGTCTATGATAGCTGATAATCACAGACGGTTTTTACTCAAAAATCGTCTGTGATGATCAGTATCACAGACGATTTTTAACTAAAAACTGTATGTGATTATCAGCTATCACAGACGGTTTTTACTCAAAAATCGTCTATGATAGCTGATAATCACAGACGGTTCGAAAACCGTCTGTGATGACCTTCGATTATCATTGACCCATAAATACAGACGGTTCACAAAACCGTCTGTGATGACGTTTTCGAACCGTCTGTGATGACCTTTTCTGTAGTAGTGTCTCTTAGGTCCGTTCAAATTGGTTGTGACTGATGGCTTTTAGTTTTTGGCTAAATTAGCACTATAACGGTGGTTAAATTGTGTTTGAAGCATTCAATTAAAGAAAAATGAGGAAAAAAATAAAAAACCATTATATCTCTACAGACAATACAATAATAGAAAAAAGAGAAGAAAAAGCTACCTTACAAAGCTAACGTGTACAAAATGGCTTCCAACTTCTAGAAGCTAGAAGCCAGAAATCAAAGGCCATTTGCAGTGGGGCCTTATTCACAAGAATTATCATTAGAGGCATCATGGTCATTTAATTTCCCTCTATCATCTCTTGGTTTTATAATCTTCTTCTTCTAAGAGCAAGTATAATAAGAGGCTATTAGTGGGCTGTATGCTGAGGTGGAGGAGAGAGAGGAGAGAGAGAAGGAGGTGTAAGTTTACACCACTGAAGCACAAGAACCAAGAAACTTTGTGAGAGAAAGGGTGGGTCATACAGCCTTCACTGATCAGAAACTACTATATGAATGGGCTGATAAGTGGGCTGTAAGTGTCCATACAGCCAGTTGAAGGCTGTATTATTAGCCTTGCTCTAACAAAAATACAACGTAGAGATTAATTCGGTACTACATGCACCCGCTTTTGCACTTGTCCAAAGCACTCGAAAAATTCATACTTCATCCGGTCACAAAAGAGGGATGTTTTTTTACTACTAAATTCTCTTATCATATATTAATAAAAGTTATAAAGTGTAATATTCTCAAAATATTTTTCATAACAGATTCACTCATACTAATTTCATTTATCCAAACTATACGTTTTAAACAATATCTTTCATTAAAATTAATCAGATTTGACTGTACACGTCCTAGTACATCGGTTTTTTAGATGCGGTAGAGAATATATTAGGCATGCACAATCATGGAAGGAAAGTCTTAATACAACATGTCTGCACACCTAGGTGCCCTCGTATTTATACTATATATATATATATATATATATATATATATATATATATATATATATATATATATATATATATATATATATATATATATATATATATATATATATATATATATATATATATATATATATATATATATATATATATATATATATATATATATATATATATATATATATACGTTGAAATGGGGCACTATAGTGTCTTGGCACTAAGTCTCCTGTTTTTGAATTGCTTTTAGATATGTGTAAGTGTAATGATATATAATGTATCATGTAATCCATTAACATTTATTAATTTAAAAAACATCAATTTGGAAAGAAAGTTATCGATTTAGTATGCTGAATAAATCATAGATGATAAGCCTTAATTATAAATAAAAAGTCTCCCGCATAACTAGTACCTGTATCTCTGGCGATTATCATTGCCATGCGACTTGGTTCGGGTGCTAGACGCGCAAGATGTGTATCTTTCCTTTTTTTTTTTTTGCGAGGGCCCCTGCAATTTATTTCCATGTCTGTGCCCCCAACCACCTTGAGCTCCACGCGAGCCTAACCAAACCTGATAAATTATGGAGGTTTTTTTTTTATTTTTGACCTCTTGGGAGAAGTTATTTGAAGAAATGCCCTGATGGCAGTTTTCTGAGAACATAACCCCTGCACGGGTGAGCGTGCGAGGTTACTGTAGTAATACTGTAGTACATTTTAGAAAAATTCATAAAAGTATATTTTTTGTACGATTTTTAGACATATCAAATGAACTCCAAATTTATGAAATTTTTTGTGGATCCTCCGGATACAGTGTACTTGCTTGTGTAAAATTTTCATAATTTTATCTATTCAGTATTTTCCTATAAAATTAATTTAATTATACTATTTGTAGGAATTTGATGAAATAATCCATACACATATAAGTACACTGTGTAAGGAGATTTTACAAAAAATTTCATAAATTTTAGAGCTCATTTGCTATATTTAAACATTCCTAAATTAATACGATTAAATGAATTTTAGAGGAAAATAACGAATGTATAAAATTATGAAAAAAATTACACAACCAAGTATACTGTGTTCAGCAACTTCACAAAAAAATTCATAAATTTTGGACATATTACCTACATCTAAAAATTCTTACAAAACATATGCTTTAATGGATTTTTTTCTAAAATATGATACAGTGCTGCTACAGTAGCTGGCACATTAGCTGGCCGCCCCAGGTACGGGCCTATTTTCACAAAAAAAAAATCATCACCGGAGGTCAGAAATAAAAAATTTCTAAATTATGCATAGCTTCGCAACAATAGCTGACCGATGCATACTATTTAAACCCTTGTATGCTACACACTAACTAAGCAACACATTAGCAACTACACACTCAGACAGACAGCGAGAGAGAGAGAGAGAGACACCAATGGCGGCTCAGGCTCAGGCCATAGTTCCCACGGACGCTGAGCTGCTGCAGGCACAGGCTGACCTGTGGCGCCACACCCTCTACTACCTCACGTCCATGGGGATCCGGTGCGCCGTCCAGCTTGGCATCCCCACCGCCATCCACCGACTCGGCGGTGCCGCCTCGCTGCCGGACCTGCTTACGCGCTGTCCCTACCCCGATCGCCGCCGTTCCTCCGCCGCCTCATGCGGGTGCTGGTCACATCGGGCGTCTTCGCAGCTGGCAACGACTCTGAGGTGGAGTGCTACCGCCTCACCCCACTGTCCCGCATCCTCGTGGACGGCGTCGTCGCAGACGAACACCACAGCCAGACGTCCCTTCGCTCGCCGACCTCGCGGCACTACGTGGAAGCGGCGTTCGGGCTCGCTGACTGGTTCAAGAAGGACGTGCCACCACCTGTGCCATCCCCATTCGAGGACGTGCACGGCGCATCACTCTTCGACGAGAGTACGCCGCTTCTGGACCCAGAGCTCGACGCGGTGGTCAATGAAGGTTTGGCGGCCCACGACAACCTAGGAATCGGCACGATATTGCGGGAGTGCCGCAACCTGTTCAAGGGGCTGGAGTCTCTGACAGACTGCTGTGGTGGCGACGGCACGACGGCCAGGGCCATCGTCAAGGCCTTCCCACACATCAAATGCAACGTGATGGACCTTCCGAAGGTGATCGACAAAGCCCCCGCTGATGGTGTCGTCAACTATGTCGCGGGTGACATGTTCCACACCATCCCACCTGCTCAGGCCGTGATGCTCAAGGTATAAAGTGGGGAGCGAATGGGAAATGTCTTTCTATAAGAAAATTACAATGGTTCTACATATATAAATAGCTCGAGGAATCGAGAGATCGATTTGCGCTGACATGGTCATGCTCTAAAGTTTTACTTAATCACTTATGCATGGCTTAATTTTACCGAATTTTATCAATTGTAGCTTGTGCTGCACCACTGGAGCGACGACGATTGTGTGAAGATCCTGGCTCAGTGCAAGAAGGCCATTCCTTCACGAGAGGAGGGAGGGAAGGTGATCATCATAGAAATACTGGTCAGCCATTCTATGGGGCCAATAATGTTTGAAGCCCAGATGCTGATGGACATGGTCATGCTGGTGGATACAAGAGGCCGGCAACGGGACGAGAACGACTGGCGCGAGATCTTCATGAAAGCAGGCTTCAGCGACTATAAGATTGTCAAGAAACTGGGGGCTCGAGGTGTCTTCGAGGTCTATCCGTAAGACTGTGCTCCAAAATAATCTTGGCGTTGTGGTTTGCTATGGGTAATGTCCTGTGATGAAAATAATAAAGTGAGTGCCTTATTTTTCTGAAAGAAAGTTTAACAGATCATAAAGTAGTTCAAGCTCTAAGTCTTGGTTACTTTAAGATCGATCCATGTAACTTTCGTTTCGAGAAGTATTGAAGCACTCGGTGTGTTTTCCTATGTACCATATAATTCGTGTGCTCCAACAAGACCAGCTGGTTTCGTGCTTGTTGGAATCCATGTACCACGATGCATGTTATGTCATGTAACATCTCCACTCCAATACTCTGTTCGTTCAGAAATATATGATGTTTTAGAAGACATAGAGTTAAAAAAATTATCATTCCAATACATAAAAAACTATTATTGAAAATATCATGCTAATATCTAAAACATTATATATTCTTGAATATATCGAGTATTAATCATACTACTCGACAACCCGTGCATTTGCACCAGCTAGTTTCTTACATATGTTTCATAGTCTCCATCTCAAAAGATAAAATTTTGAAATTTTAGAAAATGAAAATTGTACTTAATATAAAAGTTAATGAGTGTGAAAAGTACAATCTAATTTATATTTTAACTTTCGAGGTAGTACAAAAATCATATTGCTAATTTTATTTAATTTTTAAAGTTAGATCTTATGTTGGAATTCTATACAAATCCAACCGCTAATTTTTATTTAATTTTTCTGAAAGCAAGTTTTACATTTCATAAAGTAGGTTGAGACCTGTCTAAATTTCATTTCGAGAAGTATTTAGCACTTGATGTGTTTTCCTAGGTATGACTCCACCCTGTTTTTTAAGAGATTTTTTTATTTTTCACGTTTTCCGAGATATGACTTTAACCATTACTCTTTGTAACTTTATCTTATTATATACAAACATAATTATATTATTACAAAAATATTTATAATGATAAATTTGATGATATAATTTTCATGTAGCCAATCTAGCTAGATAGTTTTGAACTTATTAGTGGTTAAACTTGATACGGCGCTAAGTACTACTACCACTACATCTATAGTGGCCAAGAGGAAGGAAGGCCAACAAGTACAAACTGAAAACCGAGTGCAAGCATGGCAAGTCCGTAAGACATAAGCGTGGCAAACCTACGACTAAGGCGTGCGTAGGTCAGGATTTTTGGTAGGATACACTTGGATTTTACATATCTCTTAATTTAGAATCAGCAAAATATTTACTTGCAAAAATCTAGTATTGAGTTTATTTACATGTCTAGCGTTCACGTGGTGCATGCATGCTTCCCGTATGCATGCATGGGCCATTGACGTGGTGCATGCATGCTGCCCGTATGCATGTACTATTCGTATACATGTATGTGTGCGGCCGCTGCATACGAGTATTCAGTTTGGGAGTTGAGAGTTTGTTTTAACAGATAAGGCCCTTGGCCATGTTATCAGAGACGTTTTGCTTAAGCTTTATATACAGAAACAAACGCCATGTTTGCGCGACCATATATGAACCTGTGAAAAATCCACCTATGGTTTCAACTTGAGCGCACGGATTTCTGCTGAGGAGCTGGAGTTTATTTGACGGATCGTGTGAACCTCTCGTTCATGTGCTGTTGCACGCACGGGTGGACGTCGTCTAAGTTATTTTCATGGTTTCATGGAACTGATGTTGTTTCACGTGGAGAAGGGCCATTAGTTACTGCAAACTGAAGGAGTTGTTGTGCTATTTGGCTAACCTTTTGGTGTTTGCTTCCTGTTCGCTTGAAAGGTGGCTACTGTTGCTATTCATCTCTATTAATTCTTCTACTGCCCTCTGTTGTTTTGGGCGTGGAAAGGAGAAGCTGTCGAATCCACTACTATGATCGATTGTGAAGGTGGCTGTTTGGTGGTACAGGGCTGTTGCTATTCGGCTGATCTAAAAATTGTAGGAGTTTTGCTACTGCCATCGAAGGGGCTATTGAAAACTACTACTACTGGAGATCGTGAAGATTGTTGTTCAGCTACTGTAGTTGATCTGCTGCAGATTGCTGTTCGGCCGCTACTATTGAATTCGTTGCTGCCGCTGTAGTCGCTGTTCCGAGAATCAAGAGCATTGCTTTTCGAGCGGATTAAGGACGTGCCGTGAAGATCGGGCTAAACTCGCGTACAAATTAGGGTTCTATTAATATGTGCTATACTATCTTGGTATCAGAGTGTGGTTGAACACGGTACGAGATTACACTACTACAGAAAGCCTAATACTAGACGCCAAATCACAGACGGTTTTGTGAAACCGTCTGTGATGTACACTATTACAGACGGTTTTAATTTGTAGGCCGTCTATGGTATTTGTGGAGGGAAAAAGGAGTATCACAGACGGTTTATACTAGAATATCACAGACGGTTTTATAATAAAAACTGTCTGTGATACGTTTCCCGCCTTGCAATCCCTCAAAATTTCATATTTTCCCGCTTAAGTCCGAGTATTATTCAGTTTTGAGACACTTTCAGTAAAATGGGCATAACTTTTGCATACGGTGTCTGTTTTCGACGTTCTTATACTCGTTGGAAAGCTAACGATGAGCCTGATCCGAAAAAAATGACCGGCTTGCGCCAGTCGCCCTCCAAGGCCCCGAAAATCGGCCATCTTTGGACCTAAACTTGCATCGCATGTTTTTGGTTTCCGTTTTGTCCTTTTTCTTGGTCTTCCTTTCGAAATTTGGATTTTGCTTCAACGGAAAAGTTGTAGATCTCATCGAAACCTTTCAAATGAGTATATATAAGCTATATAAAACTTTGCTATTTTATCTTTTCAGACTAGTTTATATTGCATCGGTATATAAAATTTTGTGCTCTAATTCACAGACGGTTCTATATATAGAATCATCTGTGATAATTTGACCGCTGTGCCCGTCGATCCTCCTCAACCCAATCATAGTCAATAGAAATTCACCAATCCTCACCCCACCGATCGTAGCTCTGCCTCTCCGTTCCCGCGCCAAAAATTTCGAACTCCCGCCTCTCCCTCCCTCTTCCTCCCCTATAAATATAACCAAAACCCAGCCTCCTTGCTGGTCTTCTCTTCCTTGCTATCCTCCTCCTTGCTGTTCTCCTCCTCCTTGTTGTCCTCCTCCTTGTTGTTCTCCTTCTCCTTACTGTTCTTCTCCTCCTTACTGTCCTCCTCCTTGTAGACGGCGCACAAGTCTACGGGAGGCAAGACACCGCATAAGCAACTAGCTCGTGCCAACCGTGCGGATGCTCAATCAATGCCGACGATGGTGGGCGTCAAAGACATCCAGCTCATGCGTTGCATCAGGGGCGAGAAGGCATAGCGGATCTTTGCTTTTTCTCTGTTCTTGTTGTGTAACCTGCTCGTTGTTTTGGTATATTGTAATGGTAGGCTCTAATTTAATAAAAATGGATGTTTTATGTTTATGAAATGAATTGAGATGTGAATTGGATGTATACATGTACATGTTGATCTGCTTGTTTCAGAAGGCATGGCTAGCATTTTTTGAGGCTAGCCAATAAACAGAATAAGGTTTAGGAGTAGAAGGGAATATCACAGACGGTTTTTAGTTAAGAACCGTCTGTGATAACTATATATCACAGACGGTTCTTAACTAAAAACCGTCTGTGATTATAACTATCTTGGACGGTTTTTAGTTAAAACCGGTCTGTGATATTTGCACCACAGACGGTTCAAAAATCGTCTGTGATGATCTCGTATTATCACTGACCCATAAATTCAGACGGTTCACAAAACCGTCTGTGATGACGTTTTTGAACCGTCTGTGATGACCTTTTCTGTAGTAGTGTTAATGACTTTTTTCCTTCTTAACGGTAGGTTATATGAAGACTAAAGATGACAAGGCACTTCATACTCATGCCGAGCCAATCAGGGAGGCGCCCCAATATGTGGTGTCTTTGCTGCTCGAGGTGTGACAGAGGCTTGAAGCTACAAATTACTACTTAGATTGTCACCAAAAACTTGAAGGCATGGTTGATGATTTGCGAGCGAGAATTGATGCGTTGACGAAGACTATACGCACCTGTCCACCACAATTTCAGCATGCTGAACGGGGTCCTCGATATCCCGAATGGTGTGCACCATATGAAGATGACAAACAGGATGAGGGCTTTGATGGTGCAGCGGACTTTGCTCCACAACCACACTATGCTCAAGACTACCGTGGTGCTGACCGTGGCAGAGGCGTGCATGACAGAGGTGCTATCCATGCTGGAGGCATGCGTCATGGTGTTGGTTTTGCTTAGCGTGTTGTCATGGATGATGGTATTGGACACGTAAAAATTTATATCCCGTTATTTAATGGTAAATTTGAACCGGAGGAGTACTTGGAGTGGGATGTACGTCGAACAAATTTTTGACAGCCATCACTATACTGAGGACAAGAAGATTCGTTTGGCAACAATTAAGTTCACCAGATCTGCTCTTGTTTGGTAGAACCAATTGTGTTTTGTAGGAGCTAATCCATATAGTTGGGTACAATTGAAGAATATTTTGAGGTGGCGTTTTGTTCTAGCACACTACACTAGGATCTTGTACAACTGGCTACAACAACTACGCCAAGGAAATTTTAGTGTTGATGAGTATTATAAAAAGATGGAGATATTGATGATTCGTACAGGGACAGAGGAGCATGATGAGGCCATATGGCACATTGTTTTAATGGGTTAAATTAGGATGTGCAAGATAGAATGGAGATGGCCCATTACTACAACATCCAAGAATTGGTGCGTCAAGCTGAACGTGCTGAACAACAATTGAAGCGGAAACAAGCCAAGGGTGGGCATGCCAACACTCAAACAAGCTTATGGAGGTATCCATTATAGCAAGGCGAAGATATTGGTTCACACTCTAAAGTGGTGACATCAAGTCATTCAAATGGAGCTCTTTCAAAGAAGGCAAGAAATAGAGATAAAGAAGCAACTAACATTGGTTCTATTTTTCCTTCTAATGCTCATACTAGAGAAATTGAATGTTTCAAGTGCAAGAGAAGAGGTCATGTAGCAACCTAAATTTCAAGTATTCAGAAATATGAAAATTTTAAAACTTTTTCTTGCATTTTGCTGGCATTCAAATTTCTTCTGAATATTTATTTGAAATCTTTTTGAGTTTTGTGCATGAAAATTAATAATCAAGAATAATCCCAAGTGCAAATAATGAACATGTAAATAATAATAATAGAAAATGACATTACATATCATGAATTCAAAACTACCAAAATCTTTAATTCAAATTCAAGTCAATAAAATGAAACCAAAAAGAATATTAGAACATATCTCTAAATGGTTAAGCCAAAAATTCCTTCTTTTAATTTAATTAGCATACAAAACCCAAGTTTGGACATTCAAAAATTTATATATGCAATTCATAACAAAATCAAAATCGAAATCCAAGGGCAAATTAAATAAAATTGAAAATAGAGGAATGTTAGCTTTTGTATCTAGATATTTTAAACCAAGACTTGAATTGAAAATCCAAAACCGAATGCAAAACTTAAATGAAAATTGAAGTTTTGAATGTCATGCAAAACTCCAAGAATCAATAAATCCAAATGTAAGTTAAAAATTTTATATTAAAAATTCAAAATTTTGGCTTGAGCCCTTCATTTTCTCCTCTTCTTCCCATTCTCTTTTTCTCTCACTTCCATGTGGGGCCAGCCACTTTTTCCCTCTCTCTCTCTCTCTTCCTCCCTCTCTTTTTCCCCACTGCCCAGCGGGCCCGGCGCTTCTTTCTTTTCTCCTTCTCCCTCTGTTCGCTCGGAAGAGCCGTAGCCCTGCCTCACCTCGCACACTCCGTCGCTGCTCGATTCCTTGCAGCCACCTCGCGAACTCTGCTGGTTGACGCCTGCCCGCACCCATGCTGCTGACGATTGCCATAGTACCGTCGCCGCGTCACCCTGCTCAGCACCCGGTTAAGCAGCTATTGCCCACAGTTTTCTGCCCCGTCACATATGCCTTGACTAGTGCGACACCAACCGCGCTGACTCCATACTGTGCAATCACGCCCATACCTGGCCGCCGTCTCGTCGCGAGTGCTGTAGCGACACCGTTGCCATGCCGTGGACTCGACCAGCCAACTGCCCCTCTGCCACCACTGCCTTTTCTGCGGCTATAAAGCCTAGCCCACACTGTAATATCCTGATTTTCAGAGCCTTTTTGAAGCTTTTAAAAATAAAATTCACCATTTAAATTTTTCTAGAATTAATTAAAGCTTAATTGGATTTTTATTAACTAAAAGGATTTAATATGATTAAATTAAACATTAACATTTACCAAAAAAATATTTTATTTGGGTTCCTTATGTCACAAGGAATTGTTCTGTATTTTCTTGGATTTGTCGGATTTTATTTGATCTCAATTTAAAATTCTAAAAAAAGACTTCCCATCTAGTCACCCATCCAAAAATTGCCATAAACCCTTCCTCGCTTAACCCTAACATTTCCAAGCAACTAGCCACCGAGCCTCCTTCTTTTCTTTCTTGGATAACTTTCCATCCTTCCTTCTGTTGCTCCTTGCACCCAAGACACAATTCGTCTTCCACCTTTGATCGATACCAACCAGAAACTTCATAAACTCTTCTCTCTCTTGCCTCCCATGGCATCTCACAATCTGGACAATATCTCAATGCCTTTCCACAAGGAAAGTTGTGCCAAATCACACAAGGAATCCACCCCATCCAGCCTCTTTGCGTTTCGTTCATTTGTTTGCCTTTTATCCCTTATTTTCCGAAACGGACTCTAACTGAAATCTACGAATTGGAGTCGGTTTCTATATCTTCCAAGCCTAAAAATACGACCCCTTGACCCCTCTAAACCTGTCTCAAGCCGTGTCAAGTCCCCTCAAAGCCCACGACGCCATCGGCACCGAGGCCCCTCGGTCCCGAAATTGCTTGTCGCGTTACGAGCTATCCGGTGAGATTCTTCGTGATTCTTTCACGTTAAATCGTGTTCCCATGTACCATCTACCTTTTTGCCAAATTAATTTGGTTTTAGTATAGCCAATCTCATGGAATCGACTTTTCCCCAATCTTGGGCAAGATCGCTTGCCGACGTCAATTCGTCACCACCGGTCAGCTTTAGCCCATGCCGTCACCTCTCTTAGACTTGCCTCACCGTGTTCTACGCCGTGCTTCCTTCCTTTTCCCCAAAACCCTCCACAAATTTTTGCCTCTGACACCTAGCCATGGTCGCCTAGGGCATCTCGTGTTCTCATTTATCCGATGATGTTTTCCCCAATCCGTTCGCGTTAAAACGTGCCAAACCATCCGAGGAAGCTATCTTCCAAGTGGTTTTGATTTCATCCACCGAGCAGCGAGATATCAAGTTTTTCCTTTTTCCTTCCTGACGTCGTTCAAACGTCAATTGCGTCGTCCCTGATGGGATTCCGGCTGAGCCGATAATTTTTCTAGCTTTACCAAGCCGTGTTCTAGTCTGTGGTCACCCTACTTCTCCATCTTCTACACCTGAGTATTATTCCTCTCTCCTACCCATGTCGTTGTTGCCGCCCCGCATCGTCACCGTGCTCTGTTTTGCGTGCCATCACTTCCTATGTGTTCCTTGGGTCCCTAGCAACCCATTTTGCTAGTTGTCTTCACCTCCCACGCCTCCTCTCACCAGCGCCACCTCCTTTCCAATTCCCTTCTCTCTGTTCCGTTAGAAGGCAGATATAATATTCCTTGGAATATTCCCTCGTTTTCTATTTTCAGCATTTTCTCGTCCAGCAAACTTTAGATGGCCCATTCTCCTTCGTTCTAGCTTCAATTGACCCGATTCTTTTTCCTAAATTTATCTAAAATTGATATCTATCTTTTGGTTCTAGTTTTGGAGTTTTTGGAGTTCATTTGAATTTTATATGAATTTATTTTGTGTTTCATTTCATTTTCTTTCTCGTTAGATCACGTTTTCGAAGGAGCTAAACCAAGATTTGAGGATCAAGAGCCATTAACTGAGCAAGGCCAAGGTAAGTCATATCCTTTGATCATGTTGAACCTAGTTTTCAAATCTCTTATGTATTACTTTGTTTTAAATTATCATGCATTGCTACTTTATTATAAAACCCTTGTATTGGTAGTTATTGTCCAAATTGATTAATCCTCCTTGATAATTGGGTTGCCATGATTCTATTGTCACATGGGTTGTACATTTAAAATGCTTAGCCATACTTATAGTAATGTTGGTTCATCATCACATGTGATCCAAAAAATAATTTTGAGTTTATGAGATATGGAATCGTGGTGGTAGCCACAGTGATAAAATTTATGTGCCATGACATTGAGGTGTCATTGGTGTTGGTTATACAAAAATGATTTTCACTCGGGCGAATGATCGTGCAGTAAAGGAGGGGTGCAATTTGCACATTGGGATGTGGATGTTTCGCCTAGGTAAATCTAAGGACTTAACTTTGTGCGCCATTGATCTGAGTCTTACCGTACAACCGCATATACAGTATGGGATGGACTTAGCTGATTAATGTGGGATGTTTCAATTTCGGTTCCGTCATTAGGATGAGTGTGGTGTGGTCAGAGCCATGGATCTACACTGGCGCAAGAGGGGGAAATTATCGACTAGGTGGTACCCTACTCGATGGCAAAACCTTAGTGAGGCAGAACTGGATTGAGATTGAACATTGTAAAGGCCATGTTGTGATCTTCTTGGTCGGCATGCCTAAGGAAGCATGTTATACCGGTGACATTACAAGATGATCACATCGTGTGGGTAAAGTTGTACAACCTCTGCAGAGTGTAAAACTATTCGAATAGCCGTGTCCTCGATCATGGACAATGCTCGGTGATTTCACACGAGGGGTAGAGTTTTCATAAAAATCTGATTGGGTTAAGTTGGGAAGTGAATGGTTAGTTCACTGGTGGTTCATTTTGTGAATCTTGGTTCATGGGTGTTTCATTGGAGTGAATGGTCAGTTCACTTGTGGGTTGTCATAATTCCTTTGATTACTTATTTATTAACATTTTCAAAGTCCGCTTTTCAATCTATTTATTGTATTTACTTTAAATTGTTGCTTTATGCAAAATTAACCTTTCAGCCATCTATTGATAAGCCTTAAATACTATATTGCATTCTTTGTAATAGGCGACTTGCCGAGTACTCTATGTACTCACGGCTTCATCCATATTTTCTCAGTTGAGGAAGAATGACTAGATCAGTAGGAGCTATTAGAAGGAGGATACTTCGATGACTTCGCGGGTTAGGACTTTACTCCCCAGTCGATTGCCTGTGGGCATGTCGACTGGCTACTACGCTTATTTCTGTTTTTCTGCTGGTAGTTTCTTTAAGCCTTTCAGGCTATTAATTGTAAGCTTGGCCATAAGGTCGTACTCTGATAGTTATTAATAATATTTGAGTCTTTTTCTAGTGAATCGTGATATGGTTGATATTTCATCTTTGTTTATGTTGTGTGCACTAGCGTGATCTTGGACTAGTGCAGAATATACAGGAGAGTCCGGATTTGCATATTTGGGTCTCTACACACATTCGTTCGCTTCGCCGCACTTCAATCTTTCTCCCACCCGAGCCAATTACCCTCCCGTGCCCCACAGCTCGCCGGTTACATTTTCTTCCCCAATCCGGTCGGTGAGCAATCCGTTGATTGGCACCGCCGTAGTCCGATTCCTCCTCACGGAAGCACCTCCGAAGCACCGTGATGCTATTCCCCTTCTCGGCCGAACCTCTCATCGCCTCCACTTCGCCCGCACCGTGTGCCTCCTTCGCCCGTCGCCGTCGTACATCGCCAGCTCGCCACCGCCAATCCCAAGCTGTGCCGACCCCCAAGGTATGCTCCCGAGCTTGTCTAGATGCTTCCCTCTTGTTTAATTGAACTCCAGTGCCATGCACCACCGTAGCCACCATTCCCCTATTCCGCCGTCGCCCACGGTCATCGCTGGGCAATGCCCGTCGAATTGAGTGGTGAGACTCCATCTTCCGGTAGGCATGGACGTGAGCAACCCTGTTGTGGCTACTGGCCAAACAGTAAAGAAGGGGACTAGTAGAAGGAGAGGAGAGCCAACACAGGGTGAGTTGGTGAGTGGGAATGAGAGGATGCCCCTCCTCCTGCCCCTCCTAGGGGTTTTATATACATGAATGGGGTAGGATGGGGATTTCCATCCTACCCCTTAGTACTTACAAAGGATGAGGGTACATTGGTATATTCCTCTACACTATTGGGCCTATTACATATTAGGCCAGTTGCAAGGCCCAGTCACGGGGGGTTGGGCCACCCCCACAACAGTACTCCCTCGATAGCAAGCGCAGAGGTCCCGATGGGCGAGCTGACATGACAAACTATCCGAGCTCCCCATTCCCCGACAGCAAGCGCGAGGGTGCCGACTGGCGAGCCAATCATCTAGTAGCTTGCAGCCCCTAAGGCAATGCCTACGAAGAGGTTAGCGGAATCCCACACCGAAGACGGACTGTCCCGTCGAGGCGATGCTTACAAGGCGGGCGGCGAGGCCCTGCTCGGAAGCCGGGTCATCCCGCCGAGGCAATGCCTACAAGGCGGACTACGAAGTCCTACGTCGGAACCAAGCCGTCCTACTGAGGCATTGCCTACTAGGTGGACGGCGAAATCATGCCGCCCCGCCGAGGCGATGCCTACGAGGCGGACGAGAAAGTCGCGCTGTCCCGCCGAGGCGATGCCTATGAGGTGGGCGGTAAAGCCTAGTTTTGAAGCTGAGCTGTCCCACCGAGGCAGTGCCTACAAGACGAACGATGAAGTCCTACGCCAGAGCCGAACCGTCCTGCCGAGGCAATGCCTACAAGGCTGACAACGAAGTCGTGTTGCCCTGCCGAGGATGCCTATGAGGTGCACGGTGAAGCCTTGCTGCCCCGCGAGGTGATGCCTACAAGGTGGACGGCGAGGCCCTGCTCCGAAGTCGGGCTGTCCCGTTGAGGCACTGCCTACAAGGCGGATGGCGAAGTCATACCGCCTCGCTAAGGCTATGCCTACGAGGCGGACAGTGAAGTCCTGCATCTGAGGTAGGTCGTCCTGCCGAGGCGGTGTCTACGAGGCAGACGACAAAGCCATACACCGAATCCGGGCTGTCCCGCCGAGGAGATGCCTACGAGGCGGACGGCGAAATCATACGCCGAAGCTGGGCCGTCCCGCCAAGGCGATGCCTACGAGGCGGGCGGTGAAGTCGTACGCCAAAGCCGGGCGGTCCCGTCGAGGCGATGCCTACGAGGGCACTACGCACGCAGGTGCGATATCCAGGTGGTGCGCCGCTAAAGCGATACACTCCCTGGTGCGATATGCACACAGCGCGATATCCAGGTGGTTCGCCGCTAAAGCCATGCACTCCCTGGTGCGATACATGCGCGTGCACAATGTCCAGGTGTTGCACCGCTAAAGCGATGCATGCCCTGGTAGGACACGTGTGCAGGCGCAATATCTGGGATGCATAGTGTGATTTTTTATACTCCGTAGAGTTGCCCGGGATGGGTAGGTTCTCGGTGCTTTATACTCGTAGAGTACACCAAGGCACGAGGCCATTGTGCGATTTTTTTATACTTCGTAGAGTTGCTCAGGACGACAAGTTCCCGACGCTTTATACTCCGCAGAGTACGCGAAGGCTCGAAGCCATCACGCGATTTTTTTATACTCTGTACAGTGCACGCGGAGGCCGCGCGTCTTATTTATACTCCAAAGAGTGCACGCGGAGGCTGCACATCTTGTTTATACTCACGAAGAGTGCGCGCGGAGACCGCGTGTCTTACTTTATACTCACGAAAAGTGTGCACGGAGACCACGTGTCTTATTTATACTCACGTAGAGTGCAAGCGGAGACCGCGTGTGTTATTTATACTCACGTAGAGTGCATGCGGAGACCGCGTGTTTTGTTTTATACTCACGAAGAGTACGCGCGGAGACTGCGTGTCTTATTTTATACTCACGAAGTGTGCGCGCGGAGACCATGTATCTTATTTTATACTCATGAAGAGTGCACGCGGAGACCGCGTGTCTTATTTTGTACTCACGATAGAGTGCATGCGGAGACCGCGTGTATTATTTTATACTCCATAGAGGGCACGCGGAGGCGTCCCTCCACGTGTCTTATTTATACTCCGTAGAGTGCGCGCGGTGACTTGCCTCTGCGTGTCTTATTTATACTCCGTAGAGTGCGTGCGGAGGCTTGCCTTCGCACGTCTTATTTATACTCCGTAGAATTGCTCCGGACAACAAGTTCCCGACGCTTTATACTCCGCAAAGTCACTAGCATAGAGGCGCACTGGCAGAGACCGAAACAAAGGCAGAGGCAGGCGCGACAACGCGGAGGCTGACCTCGACCTCATGTGCTCGGCTAACAACTTCGTGCTCGGCGAAGACCGCTCTGACCGCGGCGAAGACCGTAGTCGCGCGGAGCCGCGGTAGCTGCTGGTTGACGCGGAGCGGCGAAGCCTTTAGTAAGCGGAGGCTGTCGTCGCGGAGTCCAACATGGTAAAGCTCGATAGAAGTGCGGTTTCATCTCAGCACAGGTGCTAGGCCAAAATGGAGGCGGACGAAGTGTATATGCCATGTACATGCATGCAGTGCATGCAATGCAGCATGAGTGCATGCACGTGGAGAATATTTTTCACACGTACGTCGACGCTGTTGTTGATGGCAACGTAGAGGCCGGTGATGGAGGCGCAAGAGACTACGACGTGGACACGGAGTCCGACGTGTCATAGGCCGACTCGGGAAGCCCAGCGTCGTGGAGTCGGAGCGAAGTCTGAGGCATAGTCATGTTGCCTGTGCGGAGGCTGGAGACGAGGTCCGACGGGCAGGCGTAGATGCGATGCGAAGCCGAGAGCTTCGTCGCGGTGGCAAGGTCCAGCACGAAGCATGGAGGTGAGGTCTGACGCACAGGCACAGAGGCCGGAGGCGAGGTTTGCGAAGCCGAGGCCTTCGTCGCAAAGGCGTGGCCCTGGTGAGGTTCGTGGCGGTGGAGGCACGGGTGGAAGCCGTCATGAAGACGAGCAGCGGAGGCTGACACCAACACCATTCTCAGCTAGTGACGCCTGAGTTCTCATCTTGGTTTGCCGATCCGTACGAGCCTCCCGCCAACGAGCGGAATGACCATGTCGACTTCGTCGGAGGCAGACACATGCGACACGAAACCCGGAGACATCGAGGCAGAGGTCGAGGTGGACGAGCGAAGCCGATTTGTCAAAGGCGAACATGTGCAGCGCGAAGCCCGAAGACGCCAAGTCAGAGGCCGGTGGAGCTTTGATCTAGGCAGGGTATCCGCACCTAATGAAGGTGGGTGCAGACGAGGCGGAGCCCTGGCGTGTACGCTGAGTGAGGCCCCAGGCTATGCTTGCGAGGTTCAGCTTGTGGAGGCGAGGTCCTGCGCAGAGCCGAACACACAGAGACGACGCGAAGCCGAGACTGGTCGTGGTGAGGCTGAGCGGAGCTGGTCTCAGTACTGGCCTCTCCATGCTCATTATTCGCTTGTACCGAACGACCGGGAAGAAGGACGGTGAACTAATAAAATGATGTGAGCTGGAGACTGAATGCTATTTATGCATGCGTATCCAACTTGCATGCGGCAGAAACGTTGAAGCCAACAAATACTCAAGCCTGTAAGCTACAGCATGCATACGAGAAATGCCATCCCACTCAATTAGTCTACCTCGGTGGAGAATGCGGACACTACCACGAAGGGTTTGAATGGCTCGGCGAACACTTCAGACACCAATGCGAAGACTTTGGACATGCTTCGGACAGCTCGGTGAAGAGTGCGGATACTGCGGCGAAGGCTTTGGATAGCTCGGTGAAGACTTCAGACACCGAGGCAAAGGCTACGGACACCACGGCGGAGGCTCCGGACAGCTCGGCGAAGACTGCTCTCCGGCCTGCGGAGCCCCTTCCCGGTGCAGAGGGTAGCGCAGAGCGGACATTGTCAGCTTGCGGAGGCCGTGGAGCAGGAGAACATGCATGTTCATTCAGAGAACGGCTCGTGGAGGCTTGACGTGGATATGTGGAAGCGGAGCCTGAGGTGTAGATGCCGAGCGGGGGCCGACGACGCCCGTGTCGAGTCAGTCACGTGGAGTCGGGGCCAAGTCGCGGACGCCGAGCAGAGGCATAGTCAGGTAGCGTGGGGGATGGATGTTGCACTACTTCACGAATTCGTGCATGCGCATGCATACGTGAAGTTTGTGTTTGTGCATGCATGAATGGATATACGTGGAGTTTGTGCATGCATGGATGGCACGCGTGCTTACACGTGAGCTGGTGGCCGCTACGTGCATGATTGCATGTATATACTATTTAACCATTGAGACATCAAGTAGTGCATGCATACGTGGATGCATATGGCTGTTAGCGTTCCTTGCTCTGTTGTGGTCGAGGTCATCGGCACGAGGGGTGGAGCCGTGGCCGGCGAAGCTCGGTGAGGTCTCCCCCAGCAATGGTTATCTCCAGGGGCGAAGCCAGGATAAATGGTCACCGGGGTCCTGACTGCTGGGCCAGACTGCGGAAGATGGGCCGGACTGCTGGGTTGCCAATCTGCTGGGGTCGAACATATTTTCTACCGGGGTCCAAGGTGGTGAAAAATCGCTGGCTATAAGAGGTTACGGCAAAATCGTCGGGGTCGGCCGACCCCGACGAGCTCACGTAGCTTCGCCCCTGGTTAACTCTAGTGCCTTTCCATACGTAGCTTCTTGCACGGTCCATGCTGTGGAGCCTGGCTCGGTGAAGGCACAGCCCACTTCGATGTGGAGGGCTCGCTGTTGCGCGACATCGCTCGTAGCGGAGACGAGCTGATGCGACACGAAGGTGTGCCTAGCGAGGTGTACCCCGCGCGGAGTCTGGCGTGGATGAGCCGAAGGCGCGCAGGCTGACCGCATGGAGGCCGAAGGCCGGTAGCGGCGTGCGTGCAGGTCAATGTCATGGCAAAGCACGGTGGAGTTGAGCTCAATGGCGTACCTCCCTGGCCAGAAGGATCGTGCCCTCAAGTCATCCAATACATCATTTCCCTACATGAACACCCCAGCAGAGCGGAGATAACAACAATATAGGGATGGGCAATTCGACTAGATCTACTCAATACACCATCTACAAAACATGGCAAAGTATACAGCAAAGCCCATCGACTAGATCTATTCAATACACCATCTACAAAACATGCCGAATTATACAGGCAAAGCCCATACGACTAGATCTATTCAATACACCATCTACAAAACATGGCAAAGTGTACAGGCAAAGCCCATACACCTCCATAGTCAGGATGGTTAAATTTTTATCGAGCAAACTACTTATCTGTCCCTGATGGCCCGCAAGATGGTACAGATGCCATGAATGAAGCAGTATGCTCCCAAGAACAACTTTTAGTGCCTTAAGCGACTTTTCATGTTGTCCCCACAGACGGCGCCATCTGTTATGGCTACTGGCCAAATAGTAAAGAAGGGAACTAGTAGAAGGAGAGGAGAGCCAACATAGGGAGAGTTGGTGAGTGAGAATGAGAGGATGCCCCTCCTCCTGCCCCTCCTAGGGGTTTATATACATGAATGGGGTAGGATGGAAAATCCCCATCCTACCCCTTAGTACATACAAAGGATAAGGGTACATTGGTATATTCCTCTACACTATTGGGCATATTACATATTAGGCCAGTTGCAAGGCTCAGTCATGGGGGGTTGGGCCGCCCCCACAACAAACCCATTTCGGGGGAGCTCAGCTCTGGCCACCGTCTCCTCCACCAGCGGTGAGCTCGCCGAGTGTCGACCGGAGGAAGACGATGCAACTTGTTGAAGCCTAGTCCCACAACTATGAGTACCTGGCACTCGTTACAACCATGCAGAACAACTTATGGCCATGCAGTTGGGCTTACAACTATGAAATTGTTTGCAACCACTCATAGTCGTTCATGACCCTGCATAGTCATTTACGACCACTCAAAGTCGTCTATGACCACGCATAGACATTTACGACCACTCCATAGTCGTTTACGACCACTCAAAGTCATTTACAACCACGCAAAGTCATTTATGACCACTCAAAGTCGTTTACGACCACGTACAGTCGTTTACGACCACCCATAGTCTTTTGCAACCACTCAAAGTCATTTACGACCACGCATAGTTGTTTACAACCACTCAAAGTCATTTACGACCACGCATAGTCATTTACGACCACTCCATAGTCATTTATGACCACTCAAAGTTGTTTACGACCACACATAGTCATTTATGACCATGCATAGTCGTTTATGACCACTCAAAGTCATTTACAACCATGCATAGTCATTTACGACCACCCATAGTCGTTTACGACCTTTGCATGGTCGTTCACGACCATTCAAAGTCATTTACAACCACGTTGAGTTTTATGACCACTCAGCGCCTTCCGAGTTCGACTACTCTACGCTTGGAAGTCTTCGACCGCTCCACGCCGTCTAAGACACTTTCGACCACTCAGCAGACCTCGCCATTCCTGACCACTCACTTCAGCTCCCGACTTTGATCGCCCTCTCCGTCTTCGCCTTTGACCACGTTGAAGGACCGAAATGGCAATAGAGGGGGCTGTGAATGGTGCCTTCAAACCGCCCCGGGTATTCTCCCCAAAAATTCTTCTCCGATAGCTATAGAAGCTATGAAGCAAGAGAGTAAAAAGGCTTCACTGAAAACTTAAAGAAACAATCAAACAACTCAGCATAAAAGCAAAGCAGAGAAATCTGATCATGAACAGCTGTCCAAACAGACCTTTGACTGCGAATTAGTCCATAAAAGCTAAAAAACGACTTCCTGTGGTCACACTAGCTGAAACAAGTAATTGAAGACAACCTGGCTAAAAGCAAAGACTAAAAAACAAAAGACACAGAGATTACCAATTTTTGACAACACACAATCAAAAACTGTAAAGCAGAGATAGCAAAAGAAAGAAGGAAGGCAAACCCAAAAAGAAAGTAAAATGGAGAAGGGGTTTGTTTGCTGCCTGACAAATGTCGGCACAGAGGTACTCAAAAGAAGCCTAGAGCAGACTAAGAAACTGAAAACAGAAAGCAGTAATTCTTAGATTGCAGCAGCAGAGAACAGACAAAAATAGTGCTGGCCGAAAGCTCACTAACCAATGAAAACTGAAGAGAAGACAGAGGACTGATTTCTAAATCAAGCAAAACTGCAGCTGCCGAAAAGATGGCTTGGCAGAGATTACTGAAAATAAAAATCTGGACAGGAGACAAGCTGCAGGACTGACCGAAGTGCAGACCCAAAACCAAAAATATTCAGACTCCAAACAGCAAATTGATGATCACAGACTAGAGGTCGGCTAACATGATCAGAGGTCATCCAAGAGACCTAAAAATCTGAGAGAAAAGACTTTTTGACATGGGATCCTTGAATCCTAACAAGAGATAGATTAATTTCTTAAAAGAGACCAAACTGCAAAGCTTTAGAACAACTGACAAAACAACAAATAAAAACTGAACAAGAAAGGAGACAAAAGCCATATAGCAAGTAATTCTTGACTCCTAGGGTCCTGAGACTTTTGAAGAGAGAAAGGCAATAACCTCAGAAAGGAAAACAACACTTAAGTCATCTTTTCATTAAGGGAAAACAAGAACTTGCATCTGAGAGCCTGGGAACCGAAAGAACACAGCAGGAGCGACAAAATCAAAAGGGTTAGTAAATCATGAATCCTGAGGACATGAAACCTTTGATTTCGTCAAAGAACCTCACTGCTTTAACAACTTTTGGAGGGTAAAGAAATGAACTCGAGAGTCCTCTGTCTCCAAACCCTAGAGCAACGAGAGCAGAGGAAGTAAATCTTTAGAGAACACTGAAACTGGAATCTTTGCTTTTGGGGGTACATTAGCCAAAAGGGCTTTGAAACAGTTCCCAGTTCAAGGCATAGCCATTTCTCAACTTCTTGAACACAAGAATCAACTTAAACTCTAGAAATCAAACGAAAACCGAGAGCAAAAAAAGAGAAAACTGAAACTCAAAATCCGAGAACGAAAACAGTAAACCATATCATTTCCATACAAACGATCTCTTATATAGAAGCAGAGATAGGAATGATTACAAGAGGAGTTTTTCTACATCCAAATCATCCCAGTTTCACATCCTGAGCAGAGCACACAAAAGAAAAGCAAGAACACACGATCTCCACATCCCCATACGCAGTTGAGAGTGAAGGCTACTACATTCTACTTCCCTAAACATACTCACATAGGAGACATGGGCAACAACCCTCAAAACAGCCTCTGCTGCCCTCACCAACTCTTCAACAACTTCTCAACAAACAAAGACCAAAAGCAAAACCCTAATCCATGCATACACCAGAAGACACACCTCCTCTATTTATAGCTTTTGGATAACGGGTCACCAACCGGTTTTTACCCGCTAACTCCAAACCGAATCCGCTTCCTTTTGTGCAGCCTTGCGTATTTACCAAAACACCACTCCTGCACCTTCTAGGAAGCTTCCTCATTTCTTGCCGTCCAAGCCTCGCAACCACCTCGAGTCCTCGCTGTCTTCGGCACATCCCGACCGCTTTGACCTCGGCACCGCCTGTGCCTAGTCCGGTCATCCCGTGCCTCGCCACGACTCTGCCTCGAGGTCCTACAGCCATCACAGACAAGAAACCATCACATAGCACCGCTCAAAATACTATAACCACACATTAGCATTAGAAGAAATACTCAAAGCCCAAACCGGTCGAAAATAAGAATAAACGACTTAAGCATGTTCGACCTAGTTCGACCAGGTCTGACCAAAGCCGACTGCACCACGCAACGACTTGGCTCAAACCACTCAAACCAAACTCAAACTTTCCAGAACACGTGTCAATTACTCATCACAAACATGGGGTCACACCCACATGGTCGCTCACACGTACGGAATTTCGACCACGTTCAGCCACCCGATCATGGCTATTCGAGCACTGACCATGATGTATGACCACCGACCATGTTGTAATCTTGACACCTCTGACCACACACAAATTACAGTATCTTGCGACCATGTTCAAATTATTGTAGCTTCTGACTGCCACCATAGCTTTTTGACTACACTATAGAGCTTCCAACCACTCTTGTCTCCGACCACTCTTGCCTTCCAATCACTGCAGGGAATCCGACCACTGCAGATCTTCTGACTGTGTATGGCTTTTGACCACGGTGAAAATTTTGGATTTTTCATTCCCTTCGATTCAAACTTCTAGATGCCTGTCCTTCTTCATTCTAACTCCGATTGAGCCCGTTCAAATTCCTAAATTCATTAAACATTTCAATCTATCCATTTCCTATTTTTATATATATTTGGAGTTTATTTGAATTTATTTGGATTCAATTATTTAGCATGTAATTAGAAATCGCAGTCCTGAAGAATCAATGGATAAAGCGAGACCGAGATCCAGATGAAGATGAAGACTAGAAGCTCAAGACTATCGAACAAGAAAGCTTTTAGTGAGCTCAAGACCGCAGTAAAATACGCAAGGCGAGTCAATACTTTGATCATGTTGAACCTATATTTTCTGCAAATTTAAATTATCGAATTGAATGCTGTTATTTCATATACAAATATATGTTTGTTTTAAGATTCTAGTTATATGCCCATTACTTGGCTTATTAATATTGCATCTCCTTGGAATGGTTGAACATTTGAGCCTTGTCACCCTAGGAAAATTATAATAGTAACCTTTCAAAAATAAGTCTATAGTTGGTCGCCATGCTTAGTACTACTTAGATACTCGGGGGTGCCAAAATGCCCCAAATATCACTTTTAATCATGAGAAACTGATTTGGAAAGTCATGGTGGAAATGACTGGTTTATTTTGGTATGATCATTTTATGTTCCTAAAACCTCAAATTGCTTATCTATCTGGGCGGATGGTTCAGAGGCTGGTGCAGTGGTGTACAAGAGTACGGTTAGTGGTCGAACCGCCCAAATAACCCTAAGAACTGAATCTTATCATGACCTCCTGTGTAAGACAAGTACAACCACAAGTCTGTAAATTACAACTTGGCTTAGTTGATTTATTAGACCCTGAAAGTCATCTCATCGGTGGAGGACGTGAGGTAGTGTAAGTGGCTGCTGTGTGACGACTTGAATGGGATGCTCGTTGTGGGTGAAGTTTGCCGCGATGTGCTAGTCTGCGTGGGTAGTTCAGCTACTAGCCACATAGGGGTAGAACATCCTGCGTAACTTTTGGGATCCGCCGCAAATGGGAGAAGCCCATATGGATGAGCTGATGGAAGGGGCGAGGTATTTCGAAAAGTTACTGTGATGATCTACTCAACCGTATGACTAAGGAATCATGTGAGGCAACGAGCGGGTCATCTCTTGTGGGTAAAGTGTGCAAACTCTACAGAGTCAAAACTATTCGAATAGCCTTACCCATGGTCAAGGGCGGACATGGGAATTTAACCAGATATAGTTCTATTTCAAAAAACACGGTGGGTGGAATTGGAAAAGTGGAGGGCAGTGGAAAGCCCAAATTTGTGTTGCCCTGGGTGTCACCCCATTGATAATGTAAGTGGTTATAACGCTGAAAGGTTAGCATATAGTGCAGAATCCATGTGACGGTGGATGGAATCTAGATCGCTATTATTATTGCATTCTTTCACACATTATGTTTTAACTTCAAACTGCTAGGTCTCAGGCAATTTCTATGTATCATATTTTAAAGGTAATTTATGGCAAATAAAATAACCTGAGCCTTTCCTTGATAAGCCTTGCATGTTATCTATTTGCATCCTATGAATTGGCTCGCGGAGCATAGTGGTTTGTACTCCCCCTCGCTCTCAAAATTAATCCAGAATCAGGATTCAGATCACTATGCTTCAGCAATACAACTGAACATGATGGTGATTATGAAGAACTAGGTCGCGAATCCCCCAGTTGGCTGCCTGTAAGCACGTCTTGAGCGTCCCACCTGTGTGCTTCATTTTCGCTGCTGCATTTTATTGATTTCAGCCTACTCGGCCCATGAGTAAGTCTATTATTATATTTACGCTTCCGCATGATATGTATTTTAATATTTAGCACTATATCTGTGAGTACTATCTACTGATCTAGGGAATAGTGCATTGAAATCACAAAGGATACCGAATTGTAAAATCTGGGTCCGACAGGGCTGGTATCAGAGCATATCGACTGTAGGTCGTGACCTAGTTAGCCTGGCCGTTAGTTTTATGACTAGAATAATTTCTTCAAAATATGTTTCTAAAGATATAAGCACTATTGCTCCTTCTCATATATCTTAGATGATTCCCCCTCATCTATATGCTGCCCTAGCCATTTTTACTTCTAAAGCTCTCTTATCCCGAATTCAAAATTCAGTGCTCCTCTTGTAAGCTCTCTTTGAAAACCTACTTTAGGCCAAGATCACAAAAAAAGCCTAAATTGGAATCTCATTTTTAACAAACTAGGATCTTCCAAGGAAATTTTCATAAGATCAACTACTTGCCAAAACTTATTCGAAAATTTCACCTTGGTCTCTCAAATACGGCAAAACAAAGTTATTTCTCGAAAAAACTTTTCCCTAAAAAGGATCTTGCTTTTCAAAAATAAAGCCTAAAGGTTAACCTTGAGGTGTTATTTCTAAAAATGATAATACAGAGTGAGTACTGATATCAATCAAATTACCACTAAATACTATCCTCTTCCTTCTATTGATTTCAAAGGAAACATTTTGTTCCCCTTCTCTTTCCCTCACTCCAAAAAAATTAGGGTTAGGAATGTCGAAGATGTTCATGAAGATAAGATGGTCTCATTTTAAACGGACTATGCAGATCAACCCTATGCCCTCTTATGTGCTCCACCGAATAGACGTTGTACTATCACTAGATTTTACTTGGGCCATGTGTACTGCCTTCTTGCTCTTGGGAGTTATATTTCGCAGTCACAGGAAAAGCTGGCTTTAAAAGCATGTGTGATTTGTGTGCCACCCCAGCTTCCGGGGTATATTCTTTTAAGTTAGAATGAGTTTAGAATACCTTATCTCTGCGATTTAATCCTCATCTCATGCTATTCCCTCTCACCATTTTCTGGAAACCCTACCAGGCCAAGGATTCAAGCCACATATATCCAAAACAAAGGCAATCAAGGTCAAGTGAAGATCTCTTAACCTTCCAATAGTTAGACAAAACAACCTCAGCAAGGAAGTAGCGACTAGAAGCCTCAACTCCCATCAATATTCAAGGTTCAAATCACTAGTTTGTTGTTGTTTCCTCCATATCTACCTGAAGGACCTGTAGATCAAATCCTTACTATCTGCCTCAATGGATGAAAGCAAGACAACTACCACTGGTAGAGGTAAGAAAAGGACACTAGTAGTTGATGCTTGTCCTAACCCTAACCATCTGTACAAGCTATCACATAACCTCACCCTGCAAGGAATGTTAAAGAGAAGCCATCACACTGGAGATAATAGTAGCCCTGCACCAAGTAAACCTCAAAAGGAGGCCACTTGTTTCTATTGCAAGTCTACTGGGCACCACTCCAGAAAGTGCCCTTGGAAGAAGCAAGGAAAATGTTTCAATTGTGGCAACCCAGGACATTACGCAAAGAATTGCCCTCTTGAACAACCAAAAGAACAAGGAAATTATGCTGTCACCACCGGCTTCAACTCCAACGAAGAAAACTCTATCAGCTCCAAAGAAGAACAGGCTGCACCTACCACAGTTCTACTACCAGTCCAGGAAGCTTTGCTAAGTGCTACATGTCTCGAGTGTGGTAAAACAAGACATCTCACACAATTATGTCCTCCATTACACCAAGATAAACAAGGAGCATGCTTCACATACGGACAAACCAATCTTTACTACTACAAATGCCTAGTTCCCTACTGTTTATACTGCCAGAAGCATCATTACCCAGATGACTGCCTCTCGAACCTAATAGCTTGTAGGCATTGTGGAGATAAAGGACATGAGGAAAGTCAATGCTCTGCAAACTTCCCCAACTATGACGAAGACCACCCACCAGAAGAGTGTCCCATGAGCAAGATCACATGTTTTCTCCACGAAGGACAAAACCATTGCCCTAAGGATTGCTCCCTGAACTTGTTGCTGACCAAGGTAGCTGAAGTACAACGAATGAGTTTCTAGATCGCCATAGGATTTGTCATGCCTAGAGCTAGAAAAGATAACTAATGTCGATTGCCATTTATTTAAGTGGGGTAGCAAGAATAGACAAGAATGTTAGAGAACTGCTATGATGTATAAATTCTTTTGGAGGTATTGCTATGCTTACCTTGGAGGTGCAATAATTTGTATTAAACCTAATAAGACCAGTACAAGAAGATTTGTGAGACCAGAAATCTTATGGTAATAAAGACTACAAGCCAGACCTATAGTTAAATCATCACATCCACATCCCTAAGGTCATCTACTCCCTAGGACCTAGACCATTACTATCCACCTAGGCACCTATCAATATGAGTTCTACAACTGTATGTCCAATAAACGGTGCGACTATTCCATTCTATGAAGGTCTAAAGATGATGATGTTAAAGATGCAAGCATCTGAAAGTCTACGACCTATCCAGAAGAACAAGTCTCTCTTACCCCTTTTAACTTCTTCAAGCATCAACCCCTCTTGTGTGGACTTGCTTCCTGCCTTTGCAAGCTAAAGGGTGTCATGTCAAGCAAAACTTTGGAACCTATTGCTAGCCAGATTAACCCCACTTACTTCTTTCTACTCTACCGGAATATTGGGGTCGTTTACGACCATGCATATTCATTTATGACCACTCCATAGTCATTTATGACCACCCATAGTCGTTTACAACCACTCCATAGTCGTTTATGACCATGCATAATCCTTTACGACCACTGCATAGTCGTTTATGACCACTCAAAGTCGTTTACGACCATGTTGAGTTTTACGACCACTCAACGCCTTCCGAGTTCGACTGCTCTGCGCTCGAAAGTCTTCGACCACTCCATGATGTTTAAGGCACTTTCGACCACTCAATGGACCTCGTCATTCCAGACCACTCACTTCAGCTCCTGACTTTGACCGCCCTCTCCGGCTTCGCCTTCAACCACGTACAGAATTCTGACCATGTTCAGCCACCTGATCATGGCTGTTCAAGCACTGACCATGATGTTTAACCACCAACCATGTTGTAATCTTGACTCCTCTGACCACACACAAATTACGGTATCTTTCAACCATGTTCTAATTATTGTAGTTTCTGACTGCCACCATAGCTTTTTGACTACACTATAGAGCTTCCGACCACTCTTGTCTCCGACCACTCTTGCCTTCCAATCACTGCAGGGCATTCGACCGCTACATATCTTCCAACTGTGTATGGCTTTCGACCACGGTGCAAATTTTGGATTTTTCATTCCCTTAGATTCAAATTTTTAGAAGCCCGTCCTTCTTCATTCTAACTCCGATTGAGCTTGTTCAAATTTCTAAATTCATTAAAAATTCTAATCTATCCATTTTCTATTTTTATATATATTTGGAGTTTATTTGAATTTATTTGGATTCAGTTATTTAGCACGTATTTAGAAATCAGAGTCCTGAAGAATCAATGGAAAAAGCGAGACCGAGATCCGGATGAAGATGAAGACTAGAAGCTCAAGACCATCGAATGAAAAAGCTTTGAGTGAGCTTAAGACCGCGGTAAACCATGCAAGATGAGTCAATACTTTGATCATGTTGAACCTACATTTTTTGCAAATTTACTTTTCTTTAAATTATCGAGTTGCATGTTGTTAATTCATATGCAAATATATGCTTGTTTTAAGATTCTACTTATATGCCCATTAATTGGCTTATTAATATTACATCTCCTTCGGAATGGTTGAACATTTGAGGCCTGTCACCCTACGAAAATTATTATAGTAACCTTTCAAAAATAAGTCTACAGTTAGTCGTCATACTTAGAACTGCTTAGATACTCGGGTGCGCCAAAATGCCTCAAGCATCACTTTTAATCATGAGAAACTGATTTGGGAAGTCATGGTAGAAATGGCTGGTTTATTTTGGTATGATTATTTTATGCTCTAACAAAGCTCAAGTTGCTTATCTATCTGGGCGGATGGTTTGGGGGCTGGTGCAGTGGTGCACGAGAGTATGGTTAGTGGTGGAACCGCCCAGATAACCCTAAGGACTAAATCTTGTCATGACCTCCTACGTAAGACAAGTACAACCACAAGACTATAAATTACAACTTGGCTTAGTAGATTTACTGGACCCTAAAAGTCATCTCATCGGTGGAGGAGGTGACGTAGTGCAAGTGGCTGTCTGTGTGACGACTTGAGTGGGACAATCGTTGAGGGTGAAGTGTACTGCAGTGTGCTAGTCAGTGTGGGTAGTCCAGCTACTAGCCACATATGGGGTAGAACATCCTGCACAACTTATGGGACCCACTGCAAATGGGAGAAGGCCATATGGGTGAGCTGATTGGAAAAGTGGAAGGCAATGAAAAGCCCTGATTTGTGTTGCCCTGGGTTTTGCCCCAATGATAATGTAAGTGGTTATAATGCTGAAAGGTTAGCATATGGTGTAGAATCTATGTAACGGTGGATGGAATCTAGATCGCTATTATTATTGCATTCTTTCACACATTATGTTTTAAGTTCAAACTGCTAGGTCTCAAGTAATTCCTATGTATCATATTTTAAAGGCAATTTATGGCAAATAAAATAACCCGAGCCTTTCCTTGATAAGCCTTGCATGTTATCTATATGCATCCTGTGTATTTGCTCATGAAGCATGGTGGTTTGCGCTCACCCTCGCTCTCACAATTAATCCAAAATCAGAATTTAGATCAATACGCTTCTTTACTACAACATCTAAGACTCGGTGTGTCAAGCTGAACGTGCTGAACAACAATTGAAGTGGAAACAAGCCAAGGATGGGCATGCCAACACTTAAACAATCTCATGGAGGCATCCATTATAGCAAGGCAATGATATTAGTTCACAGCCTAAGTGGTGATATCAAGCCATTCAAATGGGGCTCTTTCAAAGGAGGCAAGAAACGGAGATAAAGAAGCAACTAAAATTGGTTCCAGTTTGTCTTCTAATGCTCATGCTAGAGAAATTAATTGTTTCAAGTGCATGGGAAGAGGTCATATGATGTGTGATTATCCAAATCAACGAAGAGTTCTTATCACTAAAGATGGCTATGCTTCAACAAGTTCTAGTAGTGATTCTGAAAGTGAAAAATCCGATAATTCCAAGAAGGATGTTGTCTATTGTGATCCAGAATTGAATGATATTAATCTGTTGGTCCGGAAGGTGCAAACTAAAGAAACTAAAACCAAATGACAGCGGTGGAGTGTTTTCCAAAGGAGTGCAAGATCAAAGATAAAGCATGCAAGTTGATCATAGATGGTGGGAGTTACACCAATGTGATTAGTAAGGATTTGGTGCACACATTGGGGTTGTCTACATGGAAGCATCCTCAACCACACCATGTGGAATGGCTACACAACTCCGGAAGGCTAAAGATAACTCACATGGTACGTGTGCCATTTGTTGTTAGTGGTTATGTTGACAAGGTGGATTGCGATGTAGTTCCAATGGATACATGTGGGTTATTGTTGGGAAGAACATGGCAATATGATCTAAAACCAATCAGAGCAACGCTCTTCTATAGCATGATTCTCTACACATTCAATGAGTTTCATTGCAACACACTGGTATGTAACTAGTAACTTATTAAGTTTAAATATATACACACTACTACAGAAAAGGACATCACAGACGGTTCAAAAACGTCATCACAGACGGTTTTTTGAACCGTCTGAATTTATGGGTTAGTGATAATCGAAGGTTATCACAGATGGTTCGACAACCGTCTGTGATATATCAATATCACAGACGGTTTTTAACTGAAAACCGTCTGTGATATCTGATTATCACAGACGGTTTTTAACTAAATACCGTCTGTGATATTGATATATCACAGATGGTTTTTATTTACAAACCGTCTGTGATATGTCACCTATCACAGACGGCTTGTAACTAAAAACCGCCTGTGATGTTCTTTCCTACCCCTAAATCTATTTCTGTTTATTGGCTAGCCTTAGGAAATGCTAGCCATGCCCTCTGAAACAAGCAGATAAACAAGTATATGTATACATACAACTCACGTCTCAATTCATTTGACAAACATAAAACATCCAATTCACATCACATTTCATTCACAGACATAAGGCATCCATTTCGCAAATGAATTAATTGAAATGAAATAAAATATCCATTAACAAATTCACAATTACAGAGTGATAAGAGCAATAAAAAATCATTCTACGCAGTGGAACTCTCCATCTGATCTTATGACTTTAGTCCACAAAAACCAAACGAACTCTCCTCGAATTTTTGCAAAGTCCAGCTGTTTCAATGCAGATGTAGAGATGGGCGTAGCCTGTTGATAGGAATATCAACACGCGTACATATAAAACCAGACATGTATGAAATAAATGTGGGAAGATTGACAAACCTTAGAATTGGTGATCTTGGTGGAATCGAGGA
Organism: Dendrocalamus sinicus; assembly: GCA_036346575.1. Lineage (NCBI taxonomy): Eukaryota > Viridiplantae > Streptophyta > Magnoliopsida > Poales > Poaceae > Dendrocalamus > Dendrocalamus sinicus. Next base: position 15,947,482 of record CM070672.1, read on the forward strand.
GTAGTCTCATATGGTGGCACACGTAGTATCCACACGTGTTGCTCGGCTGCTGCTGGTGGCACTGCAAAAAATAGAATGTGTTAAATCAAGAGGCATTACTACTAAGTATTGTATATGATTAATTAATGTGTAGCTAGCGAATACCCAAAAATTGCGAGCATGTTTCAAGGGCTTGGCCCCTGTCGTCGAGCCACGTGTTTGTTGAACGTATGTGACGAACGACCTTCGTTATTCGAAAAAGTTAGATTAGTCATTCGGAAGGAAAGAAAGAGTACAATGTACAATGTACTTACCTATCGAGTATTTGGGCGATAGCTGTGTACTTGGATTTGTTCTTACTTAGAGAATCAAGGTATATAGCCTTGTTCCATTTTGGTATAATTACAATTAAAATCCAATGGAAGTGCTCATTGTATGGCATAAGAACATATTCCTTATCGCGGTGAGCCAGCAGTGCTTTTGTAATATAGTTCTCGACGAAGGATGCATCCTCGTTGATGGTATCAATGGCGACCAAGCGTGGGTCCAGGGAACCAATTGGTGATTTCGATGATCTAGCTTCGTTCAGCATGAATCTATATATATACACAGAAAAGCAACAAATTGTGACATATATCGGTATTACGTGAACAGAGACTGTGATTGTATAGACTTACAGCGTCCAGCATCGAACGAGTGAGGCGTCGAGAGCGTTGAGCGTGAAAAGACCAAATATATCATCAAAGGTCACCGCGAAGACACATTCCCGAGCCGGCAGAAATGTTCCGCTTGAATTTGACAAAGGATACCGAGCGCCGTTCGCCTCGCCTATTGGACTGTTCCATATACCAAGCGTGGAATCTTTGGCAACCAAGTCCTAGGGTTAAGAGGTGCTCTTCCGGGAATATCATCGGCTCGCCTAGCACGAATTTGCGGGCCAATGGCAGGTACGGGATATCGTCATCATCCTTCATCTTTGATTTGCCCTGGCCACTGCCTTGACTGTAGGTCGACATTGTGGTAGTCGACTGTAATGGTACATACGGTGCAAGTTGCTTTGGCAAGAATAGCACCCGTGGAGATAGCACCAGTTCAGGTAGCTCTGCTTCGCACTGCCCTTGTGGAGATGGCACTAGTGCATGTTGCTCTAGTTCGCACTGCCCTTCTGTTCCTGCCATCGGTGAAGAAGCCTCCAGGGAGATGTCACTTTTGGGCCACTGGATGAATGTTCCAATGGCCTGCCCTAGAGTCACGATCTTGTCGTTGGGGGGCTTCGGTAGCGGGACGACCTCAAAATTGACATGCACACCAATCACATTAATTTTTGCGCTCGGCGCTAAAGCTTGACCGTGCAAAGATGACCCGATACGCACGGATATGCCCGCCCCAAGCAGCGTGCAAGGGAACGGAGGCATATCTCACTTGGAGCCTGCACTTTGTAGGCTCCTACATAATGATACAAAATTAGCTAGTCGAATAGGCCTATCAATGGAGCAAGCATTCGAGAGATAATAATTATTACTAGGATGTCGTCCACAGAAAATCTGGCATCGGTTTGCGTCGGATTGGACGCGCAATATCATTCCCAGGTTGTTTTGGCCCTTGGATAAGTATCGACAACAAAATATACTTTCGCTTCATACACAACCAAGGAGGAAGGTTATAGATGCAGAGAGTCGCGGGCCATGTGCTATGTCGGTTGCTCATGCTCTCAAAGGATTCATTCCATCCGCATCACCCAAACCTTATATTCCTTGGTTCTGCACCAAGTCCGAAAACTCCTATCAATGTTTCTCCACCGCGCGAATCAGCAAGGTGTCTTAGCATTCCATCCTTCTTGCGCTCCTCCGAGTGCCAACGCAGCAGATTTGCCTCCTTTGGATTTGCAAAAACCTTTTCAAACGGGAATTATAGGAAAATACCATGCCACCTTAGCAGAGGTCCTTTCTTCGCCTCTGCCCTCGCCATCATCCGATTGATTGTTACGTTTGTATCGGGATGCGTTGCACACCGGACATACATGCATGTTTGCATACTCTTTACGGTAGAGGATACAATGTTCGGACATGCATGTATTCTTTCTACTTCCATTCCCAACGGACAAATAACCTTCTTGGCTTAATACGTGGTTTTAGGCAACTCATTTCCCTCCGGAAGTATGTCCGCTAAAAGACCTAGCAACGCCGTGAAACTCTTGTCAGACCAACCGTTGCTTGCCTTCAATTTCAACAGTTCAAGCACGACCGACAACCTCGTGTACTTGCAGCACGTGAACAAAGGTTTCTCCGAGTCCTCCATCAAGCACCGGAATTTAACATACTCTCTCTCTCTCTCTCATCATTATCCTCTTCTACATCGCGAAGCATCTGATCCAGATTATCATCATGCAACCTATCCGAATCTGAACCACAATCGACATCTTCCGCGCATGTCATTCACTTCACCGCGATGTCATCCGCGCATATCATTCACTTCACCGGCGATGTCATCCGGCAGCATTTGATCATTGACTTCGCCATGACTGGTCCAACACGTATAACCCTTTTTGAAACCCCTCCGAATCAAGTGCGCCTCAATTTGCCCTTAGTTCTTAAACATCTTTAAATTATCGCAGTCAGTGCATGGACAGTACATATATTCCACCCCCTTATTCAACGTATCCTCCTCGGCAACTCTTGTAAAAGCAGACACGCCATTAATGTACTCTTCACTCACACGGCTCGTGGCATACATCCAGCTTCGATCCTACATTACATACATATATAACAACTTAGTATTAAAAATTAAATTAACTAATTATTACTACATATATACCGGCCACATGTATTATATTGAGGCTTAATTTGCTACCTCAATTCATATTATAAACACAACAGCTATTATATAACCAACAATTTTGCAAACCATCTTCAATTAATAACACTCACCAATTACTTAGATCTAAATTGTAATGCATGCAAAGAAAAAATAAAATTCATTACTAACCATATCTAGAGCAACTAGGAAAGTATAAATCTTCAAAGCTCAATATCTGCCTCCTCCCACCAAATTAACTGGCCTGAAATCGCCAAGTTTGCGTCCTGAGCGAAAGAGTAAAGCACCAGCTAGATGTGGATCGAAATGTAGACAGATGCGGTCTGAGCAGCGCAATAAATGCCTACTGCCATTATCACAGACGGTTTTTAATAAAACACTGTCTGTGATAACCAGCTTATCGCAGATGGTTTTTAATTAAAAATCATCTGTGATAATTTGGGATTATCACAGACGGTTTTAATACAGACCGTCTGTGATACCGAAGTATCATAGACGGTTCATCGGTAAGAACCATCTGTGATACTCATTTTCCCCGACGCCGCCAACACAGACGGTGTCCAAATTAAAACCGTCTATGTTAGTGTTGTTCACAGACGGTTTCACAAAACCGTCTGTGATTGGTCGTCTAGTATTAGGCTTTCTGTAGTAGTGACAAATGATGTCTGGTTCTGAATAACGGTTCGTAAAAAATATAATAATTCAAACAGATCACGAATTAGATAGTTAAAAAGATATAATCATTTGACCTTTTGGTTTTGAAAAAAGAGCACATTGAACCATGTGTGTTGGCACGGCACTTGATCCCAGAGGAGAGAAGAGAGTGGTTAGGTGGAGTTTTAGAAACAATCGCCCTAATAATTTGATATTATGCTTCCCAGTGAATGATGTGATAGGAAAAGAGATAACCTACCAAAATAGTAAGAAGTCCTTCTAATACATCATTTTATCACTACTATTATTTTTATTTGCTAAATATGTTTGATATGCCATAGCTGTAGTATGTATGAAAAACTTTCCTCCCCATGTGCTCTTTGTTTACATACTCTGTTTATTATTGATATCAGTACGTACATCAGTAGAATTTTGCGCTTGATCTGACTTCTCTTACAGAATATATAATGATGAAACATCAGCTATCTAAAAATCGTATTATATAGAACATGAGATGATGTAAACAAGAGAGAATAAAGAATTAGATCGTCTCTCATGTAATAGTCAACTGTAACTCGAGAAACAATATTCATTGAGTCATGAATAAGCTGTCTATAGAGACATGTGAAAAATAAATTATTGTAGAAATTATCTTTAGTGCATGTATAAACGACACAGAGAATATTATTGAGAGACCATGTGGAGGTCATCCCATGTATGATGAGTAATTGACATCGGTTTATGAGAGTCGAGTTTGGTTTGGGTGGTTCGGACCTTGACGTTGCGTGGTGCAATCGGACTTGGTCAAACTTGGTCGTATGGGATTAGGATGCCTATTCTTTGATTCGACAGGTTTGGACTTCATTTTTGGTAAGTATGATGATATTTACGCTTTCATGTATCGAGCGGTGCTATTTGATGTGTTTCTTGTCTGTGTGGCTGCAGGACGTCGAGGCGGAGCCGTGATGAGACACGAGGTGACCGGACTAGGCGCAGGTGGTGTCGAGGTCAGAACGGTCGGGATTGTATGAGCAGATACTACTTGTAATCATGTATCTCTCTTCCTCATTATCAATCCAAGATGGTTTTATTTGAGTTTGATTGAGTCTCTAGCTCTCTGTTGCTTATTTCCTTCGATGCTCTTTCCGTTAGATTTCTTGGATTTCTGTTTTTGAGTTGTTTCTTGTTGGGAAGGCCCAAAATGGGTTGCTCTCTGATGGGATGGTGCCTCAAGGTCATTTGATTGAGTTTCCCTAGAGCAAACTTTGCTTTAATTTCAGTTTTTGTTTTTGAGTCTCCTCTGTTCATTCTGTGTCTGTTCTAGGGTTTGAGGTAATTTCTGTTCCCCTTCAAGAGATGACTCAATTTCTGGTCTGAAGAGTCCTCTAGCTATTGCTATCATATCAGCAAAGTCTCATGAGCAAAGATTGAGAGTTTGTGGAGTAGTTTGGTTTTAGCTCTTCTTCTGAAGTTTGCCAAGATTCCTAGGGTTTGGCTCAATTTCTATTTCCCTTCATGAGATAGTCTAATCTTTGGTCTGAGAAATCATTTTGCTATTGCTAACTCACCTGCAAATGCTCATGACCCAAGATTCAAGGATTGAGTGGGAATTTAGATTTTTGTGATGCCTCTGTAAGTCTTCAATCCTTTTGTCCAAATCTGAAATTCATGGCCTTGAGTAGGATTTCTTTTGGTCTCCTAGCTCCTGTGGCTATTTGAATTATATTCCCTTCTTTTTGGGCAGAGAAACTCAAAAGAAAAACTCAGATTTCTTGTTAGAAGGAAGTTGTCAAAGTCTATTGTCTGAATTTCAGCTCTCTCTGCCCTGTTACCCGAGAAGCTCTCTGCAGTATTTTTTTGATTTGGGCAGCTCTCTGCTGTTTGGCAATATTAGCATGACTTGCCGCTAGTAGTTGGCTATTGGTTTTAGTCTTTATTTGGAAGATCAACATGCTACTTCTTTGTGTTTTCTATTTGTCACTTTTGTTCCATTCGGCAGATAGAGTGTTTCTTGTTTCCTGCTTGCACTAAAGACGATTGAGTATTTTTGTCTTTTAGTGCTAGTGTGTTAGATCAACTGCACTTTCTCTCTTTGTGTTTGTCTCGGCTGCATCAAAAAGAGGACTATTTGAAGATTTTAGCCATCTCTCTATTTCCTATCCTTAGCAGCATCCTAGTTCAGTTTATGAGCTTTTTGGCCAGCTCTTTATTTCCTGTTTTTAGCTGAAGTTTGTCTCTGTTGCTGCTCCCTCTTTAGGCAGTATTTTTTGGCAGTTCGTTTCTATGTCCTGTCAGCAGATTTTGCTTTATAGCTTTATAGCTATTGGAGAAGAATTGCAAGTGGATACTTGGGGTAATTTTTAAAGGGCTCCATTCACCCCCCATCTGTCGCCATTTCGGTCCAACAGTTGGTATCAGAGCCGGTTAGCTCTCATCTATAGATCTTAACCGGTCTGTGAGCCATGGCGACAGACAAGTACTCGACCATGCCCCCGATCTTCGATGGGATCGACTATCCCTTCTGGAAGAGTCAGATGGAGACCTACATCCAGGCTCAGGGCTACGCCATCTGGCGTAAGGTCAAAGTACGTTATGTTGTTCCTGCCGATGAGAACATCAACGCTGGAAACATGCTTGATGTTGAGGCGAATGCGAAGGCAAGGAACATTATAATCCAGGGGTTGAGCCGCAGCGAGTTCGATCGCATCTCTCATTTGACGTCGGCCTACGACATCTGGGTGACCCTCGACGCATACCATGAGGGCACCACCCAGATTAAGACGGTTCGACAGGACCAGTTCAAGCGTGAATACAACAAATTTGATATGCTTGCTGGTGAGTCACTTGATGAGTGCTTTGCACGTTTTCATAAGATTCTAAGCAACCTCCGAGTGGTCGGTCTCACATACCTCGACTCGGACAACGCTCGACAGATGCTCGCTGCCTTGGACCTGCGTGTGTGGGAGATGAAGGTGACTACCATCAAGGACACCACGGACCTCTCGACTTTGACTCTTGATGCGCTGTACTCGCGTCTCAAGACTCACGAGATTGACATTGTCTCTCGAAAGTCGAAGTCACAGTCGATGGCCCTAGTCACCGATCCCAGTTTAGCTTCCGGTTCTTCTGCTGATTCGTTGTGTGGTTTCTCCCTTGATGCCCTCTGTGACGTAACTGATAATCAGTTAGAGCAGCTCGAGGATGAGCAGCTGGCCCTCCTAGCTCGGATGTTTTCCCATGCTTACAAGAGGAGGAGGGACAGAAAGAGGGGAGGACCCGTGATTTGCTTCGAGTGTGGTGGCCCCAACCACATTCGGGCAAACTGCCCCAAGCTGGAGAGGGGCAAAACTGACTATAGCGGTTCGGGCGAGAACGACTACACCGACAAGAACCGCAACAAGAAGCCTCCAGCGCCAGCACAAGGCAAGAAGAAGTTCCGCAACCTTGGCAAAGCCAAGAAGCTGTTCCACCGCGTCCTCACCGCGTTCGACGACCTCGACCTCGGCGAGGTGGAAGGATGGAGCGACGGCGACGGGACGGATGACCAAGAACCCAAGGGCGGCGATGACTTCTCCGGCATGTGCTTCATGGCCCTTGAGGGCGAACTGAGCGACAGCGAGTTGTACTCCGACTCGGACGAGGTTCGCCGGGCAGGGAAGGGAAATGTTTGGCTCGTAGACTCCGGGTGTTCACGACACATGACTGGAGACTCCCGTTGGTTTTCTTCCCTTGCCCGTGCTCCAGGTGATGAAATGATCACCTTCGGAGATGCTTCATCTGGGCGCGTCATCGCCAAAGGTACAGTGCGCGTTAATGATTCTTTCATTCTGAAAGATGTTGCTTTGGTTAGTAAGCTGCAATATAATTTGTTTTCTATTTCTCAGCTTACCGATGACGGTTTCGAGGTGAGCTTTAGGAAAAACACTTACAAGATTCTTGATTCTTCGGATAGTCTGATTTGCGGGATTTCTCGTTTTGGGAGGATCTTTCGTGCTGATTTTTCTGAGTCTTCTGGTGATCCTCTCAGGTGTTTAGTTGCTTCTGAGTCCCGCGACCTTTCATTCTGGCATAGGAGACTTGGTCATATTGGATTTGACCATTTGACCTGAGTTAGCGGCCATGACCTCATTCGTGGTTTGCCGAAACTCAAGATGGTCAAAGATCTAGTTTGTGCTCCTTGCCGCACGGCAAGATGGTTGCCGCTTCTCACCCTCCGGTCACAGTGACTATGACCGATGCACCGGGATAGCTGCTCCACATGGACACAGTTGGACCAGCTCGAGTGCAGTCAGCAGGAGGGAAGTGGTATGTTCTTGTCGTGGTCGATGACTTCTCGAGATACTCTATGGTGTTTTTCTTAGCCTCGAAGGATGATACGTTTACACATTTCCGAGGACTTTTCAGTAGGCTTTTTGTTGAGCTCCCGGGTGCCTTATGAGCGATCCGCAGTGACAATGGCACGGAGTTCAAGAATTCCTACTTTGAGAGGTTCTGCGTTGAGACAGGTGTAGAGCACCAGTTCTCGTATCCGCACGTCCCACAGCAGAATGGCGTCGTGGAGAGGAAGAACCGTACCTTGGTCGAGATGGCCAGGATGATGCTCGATGAGTACTCTACACCCAGGAAGTTTTGGGCTGAGGCTATTGCGACCGTGTGCCATGTTTCCAATCGAGTTTTTCTTCGTGCACACTTGCATCGCACTTCTTATGAGTTGAGACAGGGCAAAAGCCCAGTGTCTCTCATTTTCGCGTGTTTGGTTGCAAGTGTTTTATCTTGATGTCCGGGAACCTAGATAAGTTCGAGTCACGTTCGTGTGATGGGATCTTTCTAGGCTACTCGACTTCTTCGCGGGCTTATCGGGTTTGCAACTGCGAGTCTAGTAAATTGGTAGAGACCTGTGAGGTGACCTTTGACGAGACCAGTCCGGGGACTAGGCCCGATATCTCAGGTTCTTTAGAGCATTTCGAGCCCATCTTTGTGGATGATGAGGACGATGGAGATGAGGGTTTTCTACCCGATCCAGTTCCTCAGCCACCCCTTGAGGTGCCTTCTTTCACCACACCTCAAGGAGATTAGCCCATGCCGCTCGCTTCCTCTGGAGCTAGTGGCTCTGTTCCTACCTCATCAGCTCATGAGGTAGAGGCCACTTCTTCATCCCATCCTAGACCTCCTCAACATATCCAGAAAAGGTATCCTTCCGAGCAGATGATTGGAGACCTCTTTGAGCGAGTCACACGCTCAAAGTCTGGCATGTCACATTTCTGTCTCTCGTTCTGCCTTTGTGGCCACCTTTGAGCCCAAAGATGTTAGTCATGCTCTATCTGATGAGTCTTGGGTCAATGCCATGCATGAGGAGTTAGAAAATTTCGAGAGAAACAAGGTTTGGTCGCTTGTTGAGCCCCCTCGAGGTCACAATATCATTGGGACTAAGTGGGTGTTCAAGAACAAGCAGAGTGAGGATGGGGGTGGTTATTCGAAACAAGGCTAGACTGGTAGCTCAGGGCTTCTCCCAGGTTGAGGGTCTAGATTTTGAGGAGACCTTTGCCCCTGTAGCTAGACTTGAGGCCATTAGAATCCTGCTTGCTTTCGCAGCTTCTAAGGGTTTCAAGCTTTACCAGATGGATGTCAAGAGTGCCTTCCTTAATGGCTTCATTGAGGAAGAAGTCTATGTGAGACAGCCTCCAGGTTTCAAAAACCCCAAATACCCAAACCATATCTTCAAGCTTTCCAAAGCTTTGTATGGACTTAACAGGCCCCTCGAGCTTGGTATGAGAGGCTTAAGTCCTACTTGTTGAGTCATGGTTTTGAGATGGGTAAGGTAGATAAGACCTTGTTCATTCGTAGTCTTGGCACCGACCTTCTGCTCGTCCAGATTTATGTGGATGACATCATCTTTGGTGGCTCTTCTCATGCTCTCGTTTCACAGTTCTCGGATGTCATGAGCACCGAGTTTGAGATGAGCATGATAGGTGAGTTGACCTTCTTCCTTGGCTTCCAAATCAAGCAGACTCGGGAGGGTACCTTCTTGCATCAGGGCAAGTACACTCGTGACCTCCTGAGACGCTTTGACATGAGTGATGGTAAGCCGGTGTCAACACCCATGGTTTCTACAGCTTCACTTGACCCAGATGAGGACGGCGAGCCAGTTGATCAGAAGGAGTATTGTAGCATGATTGGCTCCCTCTTGTACCTCACTGCCTCGAGACCAGACATACACTTTGCTGTGTGTTTATGTGCTCGTTTTCAGGCTTCTCGTCGCGTATCTCACCGCCAGACGGTGAAGCGCATTCTTCAGTACCTTCGAGCTACCATTGACTACGGTATCTGGTACTCTTCCTCATCCTGCCTTTCCTTGAGAGCCTACTCGGATACAAACTTTGCTGGTTGTAGGATAGATAGGAAGAGCACCTCTGGCACCTGCCAATTTATTGGTACTTCTCTCGTTTCCTGGTCTTCGAGGAAGCGATCCGGTGTTGCACACCACCGCAGAGGTCGAGTATGTTGTGCCGCTAGTTGCTGCAGCAGTGCTTTGATGGTCTCGACCCTGCGGGACTTTGGGTTAGTTATCGACAGTGTTCCACTCTTTTGTGATAACACTTCTGCGATTAACATTGCTAAGAACCCAGTGCAGCATTCTCGAACCAAGCATATTGATATCCGATATCACTTCCTTCGAGACCATGTAGAGAAGGGTGACATTGTGCTTCAGTTTGTGGAGAGTGACCACCAGTTAGCCGACATCTTCACCAAGCCATTGGATAACTCTAGGTTTTCAGCTCTACGGGGAGAGCTTGGGGTGGTTTGTCCTTATGGGCTGTTGTGAGGGAGAGCTTTGTGCTTTACTGTTTTATTATATTGATTATGCTCTTATTCCTTTTGCATTGCATTGTGGGTGCATTTGGGTTAGTCTTTCTAGCATAGGTTAGAGTGTTTCTCTAGTCTAGCTGCTTAGATCTCTTATCTTGTGATTCTAAGATGCTGCTTATTAGCTTTTCTCTTCTCACTAGGTTGAGCTCACTCACTGCTTATAGGTTCTAGCGAGGGTTGGGCCACCCTCGGGTAGGCAGGGTACGTGTTTTCTCCTTAGTCTGTTAGATGACCAGTTGATAGTTCTAGAGTCATATGGGGTGGATGAGAGTCAGTCTAAGCCATAGTATCCTCTATATCTTATCTATGCTTTAAGGACTGCCTGTTTTCTGATTTCTTTGCCAGCTTCTCAATTTTTTGCTTTCGTTCAGGGGGAGTTCATTTGGGAGCTTCTGGAGCTTAATATTGATATAACTCAACTTAAACTAAAAGTTGCATCACATGTTGAGGGGGAGTTGGATTTTCCTTGCATTTTCAGCATTCTGCATTGTAATATAACTACATGGAGCCTTTATTATTATCCTTTTATGACATGTTTACAATGCATTACATCTTGCCATGACTTGCGCTTATTTGCTAGATTTATCATGACTTCATATGTATAGACTAGCTTTTGCCATGATAAGTTAATTAAAAATTGCTCAATTTACATTAAAACTCGTCTTGCTAACATTTGAGTCTAGTCTTTCTTGAGCTATCCTTTTATGATTCATGCCATGTCAAATAGGCTGAGTTGAGCGTTGAATCTCTATTGAGCCTTAGATTGAGCTTTGTTAGTCTCTTGATGCAGCATGAGTTAGTACAACATGTTTAAAAAGCAAAACCATCTCTTTTGTGCGAAAAAACTGATTTCACCAATTCTTTCTCATGAGACGGCTTGCCATTGCACTAGGCATGAACTCAGAGGGAGTTTTGGATGACCTAGACTATCTTCTTAAGCTTCTTGCTTGGATTAGTCGCATAAGGCTTGAGATCTAGCACATGATAAAACAAAATTCTGGTTGGCATCAATCATGGGATTTCTAAAAAAAACTTATCATTTGTGCTCAATTTGCTAAAATTACAAAGATTACAAGTACTTAAACAAATGTTTCACTCTTGAGCTTGTAGCACTCTAATTAGACTCAATATTAGCTTCTTGGTTCCGCTTAGCGTATTGACATGGTTTGCATCATCCTTGGATACCTCTAGCTGACTTTGATCATGGATGACTTGACATGTTCACAAATTGCACTAAATTTCAGATTGTCATCTATTTGGTTTAGCTGGCTTATACATATCTTGTCATGATCTAGATAGCCTTTTATTGAGTTATGGCATGATGTAATTCTTTATGGTCATTATGGATAATTTTCATGGCTCTAAATGCTTAGAATAAACAAACTTCAGCCATTTTCATCCATTGTCATGTCCTATTCTCTCCTTTGCATCCTTGATGATTTTATTGCCAAAAGGGGGAGAGTAGAGGAGAAAAAGCTAGTTGGGATCAATTTAGAGCTTTGGAGAACAATATGCTCTTTCAGTTGTTGCTCTAGTGTTCCTTCTGTCGACATGGTCATTAGCTTCATTTTCCTTCTTTGGACCATGTTGGACTATTCAAACTCAAACTCAACTTCATGCTTTTTCTGGGTTTGTCAATATACTCATCAAGGGGGAGATTGAGAGACCATGTGGAGGTCATCCCGTGTATGATGAGTAATTGACATCGGTTTATGAGAGTCGAGTTTGGTTTGGGTGGTTCGGACCTTGACGTTGCGTGGTGCAATCGGACTTGGTCAAACTTGGTCGTATGGGATTAGGATGCCTATTCTTTGATTCGACAGGTTTGGACTTCATTTTTGGTAAGTATGATGATATTTACGCTTTCATGTATCGAGCGGTGCTATTTGATGTGTTTCTTGTCTGTGTGGCTGCAGGACGTCGAGGCGAGCCGTGATGAGACACGGTACTCAAGGGTTTCTAGGTGACCGGACTAGGCGCAGTGTGTGTCGAGGTCGAACGGTCGGGATTGTATGAGCTGATACTACTTGTAATCATGTATCTCTCTTCCTCATTATCAATCCAAGATGGTTTTATTTGAGTTTGATTGAGTCTCTAGCTCTCTGTTGCTTATTTCCTTCGATGCTCTTTCCGTTAGATTTCTTGGATTTCTGTTTTTGAGTTGTTTCTTGTTGGGAAGGCCCAAAATGGGTTGCTCTCTGATGGGATGGTGCCTCAAGGTCATTTGATTGAGTTTCCCTAGAGCAAACTTTGCTTTATTTTCAGTTTTTGTTTTTGAGTCTCCTCTGTTCATTCTGTGTCTGTTCTAGGGTTTGAGGTAATTTCTGTTCCCCTTCAAGAGATGACTCAATTTCTGGTCTGAAGAGTCCTCTAGCTATTGCTATCATATCTGCAAAGTCTCATGAGCAAAGATTGAGAGTTTGTGGAGTAGTTTGGTTTTTAGCTCTTCTTCTGAAGTTTGCCAAGATTTCTAGGGTTTGGCTCAATTTCTATTTCCCTTCATGAGATAGTCTAATCTTTGGTCTGAGAAATCATTTTGCTATTGCTAACTCACCTGCAAATGCTCATGACCCAAGATTCAAGGATTGAGTGGGAATTTAGATTTTTGTGATGCCTCTGTAAGTCTTCAATCCTTTTGTCCAAATCTGAAATTCATGGCCTTGAGTAGGATTTCTTTTGGTCTCCTAGCTCCTGTGGCTGTTTGAATTATATTCCCTTCTTTCTGGGCAGAGAAACTCAAAAGAAAAACTCAGATTTCTTGTTGGAAGGAAGTTGTCAAAGTCTATTGTCTGAATTTCAGCTCTCTCTGCCCTGTTACCCGAGAAGCTCTGCAGTATTTTTTGATTTGGGCAGCTCATTGTTTGGCAATATTAGCATGACTTGCCGCTAGTAGTTGGCTATTGGTTTTAGTCTTTATTTGGAAGATCAACATGCTACTTCTTTGTGTTTTCTGTTTGTCACTTTTGTTCCATTCGGCAGATAGAGTGTTTCTTGTTTCCTACTTGCACTAAAGACGATTGAGTATTTTTGTCTTTTAGTGCTAGTGTGTTAGATCAACTGCACTTTCTCTCTTTGTGTTTGTCTCGGCTGCATCAAAAAGAGGACTATTTGAAGATTTCAGCCATCTCTCTATTTCCTATCTTTAGCAGTATCCCAGTTCAGTTTATGAGCTTTTTGGCCAGCTCTTTATTTCCTGTTTTCAGCTGAAGTTAGTCTCCTGTTGCTGCTCCCTCTTTAGGCAGTATTTTTTTTGGCAGTCCGTTTCTGTGTCAGATTTTGCTTCATAGCTTTATAGCTATTGGAGAAGAATTGCAAGTGGATACTTGGGGTAATTTTTAAAGGGCTCCATTCACCCTCCTCTCTGTCGCCATTTCGGTCCAACAATTATAGACAACGATTATCTATACCAATATCCATGATTTCAAACGGAAAAGATGCGAGACACACAATAGGGGGCGCGCACATGCATATCATGCATATGCAAGGGAATATGCAATAGTGCAAACGAACCAATTAGCAGGCTGCTAAACATCTTACGTCCTACGGCGAACACAGCCAGTGCTCAGGAGGAATGGGCCCATTCACGGGCTCGAGTCAATCACATCTCGCGTACCATGTGCTCAGGGCACTGCACCGCGCTTGCTGCTGTTGCAGTGCAAGCTAAGGTAGCTCGTATATACTTGCATCATTTGGGCCAGCTCTCCCGCATACACGTTGGCCACCCTGAGTCACGGGATACATGTTCTTTTCGCTTCTCTGAAAGTTATAACAAATGAAACGACTTCTTAAACCGGATTCTTTAAATGATTTTTTGAGCCCAAAACCGTATACACTGTCTATGTCGGCGTCTCCGCTGTTCGCTGCCGTCTTAAAAAGTATAGACAAAAACTATCAAACATAGCAAAAAAGAACAGAGCCATAAGCTCATACAAGACGAAACTTTTTTTTGAGATGCATGCCTATTAGCTTTCCTCTATAGTCCTCCGATTCCAAATTTAAATCATTTAGATATTGATACGGTCTCTAAGACGACACTTTGACCACCAATTTCTATGAAAATATGTAGTTTCGAATAAAATCAATTACTCCCTCTGTTCAAGAATGTATGCCATTTTGGACATCGATATATTCTCTAACATACAACTTTGACTACTACTCCCTCCGCTGTTTTACTTGACTTCCTAGAATCCGTGCCGTCAAACTTTTTAAACTTTGATCATCAATAGATTTAAAACTATCTAGATTGGCTATACGAAAATTATATCATTAGATTTATCGTTAAAAATATTTTTATAATATTATAATTTATTAGTATATCATAGTATAAAATTATAAAAAATAACAGTCAAAGTTATATCTCGAAGGTCATAAAATGTCAAAAATAATATGTTAAAAAAATAGAGAGAGTACTTTTTATATGAATATGTTCACAAGAACACTATATTATTAAAAAAATCTTTAGACTAATCTAATAATATTATTTTCATGTGCCCAATCTAAATAGTTTTTTTATATATTAGTAATTAAAGTCAAAGAATTTTGACTTTACGTTTTCTACCCTTATGTTGATTTATAATGGGCGTATTTTGACTGAGGACATAGATTAAGAAAACTCTAAGATTGAGAAAGTCACCAAAGAGAATGACTCAAGTACCCTGCCATTAACGGCTTTGGAAAGATGAGAGAGACTAGTCTTTGTGGTTAGTCGTCATAAATGCTTGGGAAAGAGAAGGAAATAAATAATGGCAGAAGAGAGAAAATATCATTAAAGATGTATGCACGCCTTATAATTTTAACAAGAATACAAAACAAATAGGCCTTGTAAAAGTCAAGAGAGGTATTACATTTCTGAACGGAGTATACAATATGAAAGTATATTTTATGATAGATGTAGTAATATCAAGAGAGGTGTTACAAATAGCCTCCTTTCTATACCCGGGTGTAATTACACCCTATATCGTATCTCGCAATGTAGGGAGTATCTCACGTAACGGAGGGTATGTACATATAGTATATGAGTATTTAAGACTTTCTAGGTGGTATGAACAATTTTTCAAAGGTGGTATGTACATTTTTTCGACATACTCCTTTTTATGTGCGTATATGAGGGTATTCACAAAATACGCTAAAAACTATGAACTCCTTTACAAGTTTTTCATGTGGTTCACATTGGAGTATCTTATAATTACTATACAAATATACCTAAAGTGATAAAGGAGTATTTCAAGTTTGTTTAGGTGGTATATTAGAGGTGGGTGTAATTACACTGGTGTAAATGTATATATATATATATATATATATATATATATAAAATTACA
Organism: Dendrocalamus sinicus; assembly: GCA_036346575.1. Classification (NCBI taxonomy): domain Eukaryota; kingdom Viridiplantae; phylum Streptophyta; class Magnoliopsida; order Poales; family Poaceae; genus Dendrocalamus; species Dendrocalamus sinicus. The sequence goes on from CM070672.1 coordinate 15,963,114, forward strand.
TAGGCACCATATATGCCTAGGCACCCACATCAAGAACCGTCCGATACACGTGTATGATTGATAATTTTTTTGAGTTTGGGTATGAAAATGTTTTATACCTTTGATATATTTATGGTAAGTAAGTTTTGAATTCATTTCAAACTAGTTTGAACTACTTTTGAGTTCAATGCGACTACAGTGAGTATATACCATAAAAATAGTTCAAACTAATTAAACTGAAGTTGAATTTAATTTTTTCTGAGTTTGAGATCTCAAATATACTTTTATGGGTATATGAAGATACCCACATCAAACGTTATAATCTCAAAGCAAATCAATGGGTATTGATATGGGTGCCTAGGCACTGGGTGCATGAAACACTCGTCATACATATATATATATATATATATATATATATATATATATATATATATATATATATATATATATATATATATATATATATATATATATATATATATATATATATATATATATATATATCTTTACTATTATAAAAATGTGAGTTGGTGGTCGTTGTTCTGTTCTTCTTCCTCTCTTCTCAGCCGTCCAGATCTGCATGTAGCTAGTTTTCCTACTCATCATAGAAAAGGTCGGACCGACACGTGGGCCGCGCTCCCCCTCTTCTCTTCTCCCGCATCCTCCGCCTCCCGTAACCACTTCACCTCCCGCAACCATCGCCTCCTTCTCTCCCCCAAACCCTTGTGCCGCGTCTCCTCCTCAACGCCGCCACCGATTCCTTCCCCGTACGGCAACGTATGGTCGCAATCCCCTACTTCTCCCAACAGCGTCGCATCCCCTCGTCATAGCCTCTCCAATGCATTTGCCCGCCGCCTCCTCTCCCCATCTGGTCGCCGCCTCCCTACCTCTATCTCCCACAACCGCCACCTCCTTCTCCCTTCAACCTTCATGACGCGCCTCCTCCTCCCCCTCAGTGCCGCTACCAATTCCTTCCCCGCACGGCAGCGTCTGATCGTAGTCCCCCAACTTTCCCCAGGACACCACCAGCAATTCTATCTCCCATCGCCTCTCCAACCAGTGGCACGATGCTCGGCGACAGCAGTCGGTGGATCAGAGAGAATGGTGTTTAGCGACAACGGTTGGAGGATCAGAGAGAAAGGCACTCGGCGATGGCAATGGCTTTCTCTTTCTACACCCGCCCACGTGGCTCTCCGCCTGCTACCGCCGCACAGTAGTTGCTCGCCCGGTGAGCCTCTCTACCTACTCCTGCTCTTCACTCAGAGCCCATCGCGCTGTTTGGCGATTTTGGTCTCCCAAACTGGTTGTCGAAGTCGGTGCCATAGTCGAATGGGGACATCGTCAAGGGGCCATAGCCAAAGTCGAGGCCGTAGTCGAAGTCGAAGCCGTGGTTCACGGGGGTCATGGCTAAAGTCACAGATCCGCGGTCGAAGTCGAAGCCATAGTCAGAGGGACAGTGGTCGAAGCCAAAGGGCTGTGGTCAAAGTCAGGCCGTGGTCGAAGTCCAAGCCGTGGTCGAAGGAGGCAGTGGTCGAAGTCGAAGGGCCGTGGACGAAGTCGGTCTGAAGTCGAAGTCAGGCCGTGATGGAAGTCGAAGGGTCATGGTGGAAGTCCAAACCGTGGTCGAAGGGGACAGTGGTCAAAGGGTAGCGGTCGAAGTTGAAGGGTCGTGGATGAAGTTGGTCCACGGTTAAAATCAAAGGGCCATGGTCAAATTCGAAGGGTCATAGTCAGAGTCCAAGCCATGGTTGAAGGGGACAGTGTCGAAGTTGAAGGGCTGTGGACGAAGTCGATCCACGGTCGAAGTCAAAGGGCCATGGTCAACGTCGGGGCCGTGGTCGAAGGGGGTCATGGTCGACGTCAGAGCTGTGGTCGAAGGGGGGACATGATTGAGGGGTCGTGGCCGAAGTCAAAGATCTGTGGTCGATGTCGATGCCGTGGTCGAAGGGGGCGGTGGTTGAAGGGGGAAGTGGTCAATGTGGAAGGGTCGTGGTCATCAAAGGGAATAGTGGTCGAAATCAAAGCCATGGTCAATGTTGAAGGGTCGTGGTCAAGAGGGCAGTGGTCGATGTCGAACGGCCATGGTCGAAGGGGACAATGGTCGAAGGGGATGGTGGTCAAAGGGGGAAGTGGTCGACGTCGAAGGGCCATGGTCGAAGGGGGCAGTGGTCGAAGTCGAAGATCCATGGTCGAAGTCAAAGCCGTGGTCAAAAGGGAAAGTGGTTGATGTCAAAGAGCCGTGGTTGAAGGGGACAGTGGTTGAAGGGGGCAGTGGTCAACATCAAAGGGCCGTCGTCGTCGAAGGGGAGAGTGGTCAAAGGGGGCAGTGGTCGAAGTCACAGATCCATGGTCGAAGGGGGAAGTGGTCAACGTCGAAAGGCCGTGGTCGAAGGGGACAGTAGTCGAAGGGGGCAGTTGTCGAAGTTGAAGATCCGTGGTTAAAGTCAAAGATCCTTGATCGAAGTCGAAGCCATGGTCAAAGGAGATAGTGGTTGAGGGGGATAGTGGTCGAAGTCAAAGATCCGTTGTCATCGTCGAAGCTGTGGTCGAAGAGAAAAGTGGTCGACGTCGAAGGGCCGTGGTCGAAGGGGACAGTGGTTGAAGGGGAAGTGGTTGAAGTCAAAGTGGGCAGTGCTCGAAGTCTAAGGGGGCAGTGGTCAAAGTCGCAGTCGTGGTCTTAGTCATAGCACCCGTGGACATGGTTGTAATGGTCATGGTCATAGTCTTAGCGCCAACCTAGAGGGCACCTGCGGGTTCATCCACAACCTCCACGAGTTCCCTCTCTAGTTGAACATCCCCGTCGCCTACCCCTAGGTCACCCCGAGATCGAGCTCCCCACCCTTAATGGCAAGACCCACAAGGTGGTTGAAGTCAAAGCCATGGTCGAAGGGGGTCGTGGTCCAAGGGGGAAGTGGTCGACGTTGAAGGATTGTGGTCGAAGGAGACAGTGGTTAAAGGGAGCAGTGGTCGAAGTCGAAGGCAGCAGTGGTCGAAGTCCAAGGGGGTAGTGGTCGAAGTCAGGGCCGAGCATGCTGGTGTTGGCAGTCGGGCGATAGGGCATAAGCGCACCGGAGGCCTGCCAACGTACGACCACCAACGATGGTCAACTGCTTCTGACCTACGATCACGCACGATGGTTGATGGCTTCTTACTTACAACCACAAGGTGTAATCGACGTCTTCTAATTCATGACCATGAGCACTGGTCGATGTGTTTTGACTTATGACCACGAGGTATGGTCAATGTCTTCCGACTTACGACTACGAGCGCTGGTCGATATGTTCCGACTTATGACCACGAGGTATCCTCAATAGCTTCTGACTTACGACTATGAACGATGGTCGTCCGCTTCCAATGTACCACCATGAGCCATTGTCGAAAGCTCCTGATTCAGGACCACGATCGATCATCGACTGTTGCCAACTTACAACCACCAACGATGGTCGACCGCTCCTGACCTACGATCACATGCAATGGTCGACGGCTTTCGACTTACGACGATGAGGTGTGCTCGCGGGTTCTCGACCTACGACCATGAGGTGTGATCGATGTCTTCTGACTTATGACCATGAGTTGTGATCAACGGCTTCCAACTAACTTGTCGGATATAAAACTTTTAGAACATGTTTGTATGCATATTCTAAAAATTTTTACCGCCCATGAGTTTTAAAACATGTAGTATGACAAATTTTAAAAATCCGTAGCAATGCACGGGCATTCAACTAGTACTACTTAAAAATATGAGTTGGTGGTTGTCGGTTCATTCTCCCTCCTCTTTTCTCAGCCGTCTGATCAAAGATCAGCCGTCCATATCCACATGTAGGTAGTTCTTCCGCTCCTTGTAGAAAAGGTTGGGTCGACACATGGGCCGCGCTCCTCCTCTTCTCTTTCCACGCATCCTCCGCCTCCCGCAACCACTCCACCTCCTGCAACCGCTGCCTCCTCTCACCCAAACCCTCGTGCTGTGCCTCCTCCTCCTCAGCGCTACCACCAATTCCATCTCCCATCGCCCCTCCAACTAGCGACACGACGTTCGGTGATAGCGGCCGGCGGATTAGAGAGAAGGGCGCTCCATGATAGCGGCCGGTGGATCTGAGAGAATGGCACTCAATGATAGTGAAGGCAGCTTCTTCTTCCTACACCCACCCACATGACTCCCGCCCACCACCGCTCAGCGGTCACTCACCCGTGAGCCTCTCTACCTCCTCCTGCTCTCCGCTCAGAGCCCGTTGCGCTGTCTGGTGACTTTGGTTGCCCTAGCTGGTTGTCGAAGTCGATGTCGTGGTCGAAAGGGGGTTGTGGTTTAATGGGGCTGTGGCCAAAGTCAAACATTAGTGGTTGAAGTCGAAGCTGTGGTCAAAGGGGCAATGGTCGAAGACGAAGGACTATGGTCGAAGTCAAGTTGTGATCGAAGTCGAAGGGTCATGGTGAAAGTCCAATCTATGGTCGAAGGGGATAGTGGTCAAAGGGGGCAGTGGTCAAAGTTAAAGGGCCGTGGACAAAGTTGGTCCGCGATTGAAGTCAAAGGGTCGTGGTTGAATTCGAAGAGTCGTGGTTGAAGTCCAAACCGTGGTCAAACGGAACAGTGATCGAAGGGGGCAGTGGTCGAAGTCGAAGCGTCATGGTCGAATTCCAATTCGTGGTCGAAGGGGGTAGTGGTCAAAGTTGAAGGGCCATAGACGAAGTCGGTCTATACTCAAAGTCGAAGGGCTGTGGTCGACGTCAGGGCCATGGTCGAGGAAGGCTGTGGTTGAGGGGCTGTGGCTGATGTTGAAGATCTATGGTCGAAGTCAAAGTCGTGGTCAAAGGGGCGGTGGTTGAAGGGGGAAGTGGTCAACGTCGAATGGCCATGGTCGAAGGGGATAGTGGTCAAAGTCGAAGCCATAGTTGATGTCATAGGGCGGTGGTTGAAGGGGACAGTGGTCGACATCGAAGGGCAATGGTCGAAGGGGATAGTGGTCGAAAGGGGAAGTGGTCGATGTTGAAGGGCCGTGGTCGTCGAAGGGCCATGGTCGAAGGAGACAGTTATCGAAGGGAGCGGTGGTCGAAGTCGAAGATCCATGGTCAAAGCCAAAGCTGAGGTCGAAGGGGGTCGTAGTCAAAGGGAAAGTGGTCGACGTCGAATGGCCATGGTCGAAGTGGACAGTGGTCGAAGAGGGCGGTGGTTGAAGGGGGAAGTGGTCGATGTTGAAGGGCCGTGGTCATGAAAGGATCATGGTCGAAGTGGATAGTGGTCGAAGGGGCGCTTGTCGAAGTGATAGATCCATGGTTGAAGTTGAGATCCGTGGTCAAAGTCAAAGCCATGGTCGAAGGGGGCTATGGCCGAAGGGGGAAGTGGTCGACATTAAAGGGCCACGATCGAAGGGGGCTATGGTCGAAGTCGAAGATCCATGGTCAAAGTCAAAGATCCTTAGTCGAATTTGAAGCCGTGGTCGAAGGGGGAAGTGGTCGGTGTCGAAGGGCCGTGGTCGAAGGGGACAGAGGTCGAGGGGGCAGTGGTCGAAGTTGAAGATTCATGGTTGTCATCAAAGATGTGGTCAAAGAGGGCAGTGGTCGACGTCGAAGGGCTGTGGTTGAAGGGGACAATGGTTGAAGGGGGCAGTGGTCGAAGTCAAAGAGGGTAGTGCTCGAAGCCGAAGGGGACAGTGGTCAAAGTAGCGGTCATAGTCATGGTCGTAGCACCCGTGGACATAGTCGTAGCAATCATGGTCGTGGTCACAGCACCAACCCAGAGGGCACCTGCTGGTTCATGCATAACCTCCGTCGCTACAAGTTCCCCCTCCAGTTGGACATCCCCGTCACCTACCCCTAGGTCACCCCCGAGATCGAGCTCCCCACCCTCGACGACAAGACCCTCAAGGTCTCATACTCCCCATATATTGTAACATGCTTTGGCCACGAGGTGTGATCAACGGCTTCCGATTTACAACTACAAGCGCTGGTCGATGTGTTCTGATTATTGACACGAGGTGTGGTCGATGTCTTTCGACTTACGACTATGAGTGCTAGTCGATGTGTTTCGACTTATGACCATGAGGTGTCCTCGATGGCTTCCGACTTAGGAACGATGGTTATCGACTTCTGACGTACGACCACGAGCCATTATCGAAGGCTCCTAGTTTAGGACCACGATTGATCATCGACCGCTACCAACTTATGACCACCAGCGTTGGTCAACCGCTCCCACCCTATGGTCACACGTGATGGTCACCAGCTTCCTAATTATGACGATGAGGTGTGTTTGAGAGCTCCCGACCTACGACCGCGAGGTGTGGTCGATGTCTTCCGACTTATGACCACAAGGTGTGATTGATGGCTTCTGACTTAGATTGTCACCAAAAACTTCAAGGTAAGGTTGATGATTTCGGAGCATGAATTGATACATTGACGAAGGCTATACGCACCTGTCGACCACAATTTCAGCATGCTGAACAGGATCCTCTATATCCCGAATGGCGTGCAACATATGAAGATGACGAACTAGATGAGGGCTTTGATGGTGCAGTGGGCTTTGCTCCACAACCATGCTATGCTTAAGACTACCGTGGTGCTGACCGTAGTAGAGGCGTGCATGATAGAGGCGTTGTCCATGGTGGATGCATGCGTGACGGTGTTGGTTTTGCTCAGTGTGTTGCCATGAATGATGGTATTGGGCACGTAAAAATTTATATCCTATCATTTAATGGTAAATTTGAACCCGAGAAGCACTTGGAGTGGGAGATACGCGTTGAACAAATTTTTGATAGCCATGACTATACTGAGGACAAGAAAATTCATTTGGTGACAATTCAGTTTACTGGATATGCTATTGTTTGGTGGAACCAATTGTGTCATGTAGGAGCTCATCCAGATAGTTAGGTTAATTGAAAAATATTGAGGCGGCTTTTTGTTCCAGCACACTACACTAGGATCTTGTACTATTGGCTACAACAACTACGCCAAGGTAATTCTAGTGTTGATGAATATTATAAAGAGATGGAGATGTTGATGATTCGTAGAGGGACAGAGGAGAGGAGCATGATGAATCCATATGGCATATTGTTTAATGGGTTAAATGAGGATGTGCAAGATACGATGGAGATGGTCCATTACTACAACATCCAAGACTTGATGCGTCAAGCTGAACATGCTGAACAACAATTGAAGCGAAAACAAGCCAAGGGTGGCATGCCAACACTCAAACAAGCTCATGTAGGCATCCATTATAGCAAGACGATAATGCTGGTTCACACTCTAAAGTGGTGACATCAAGCCATTCAAATAGGGCTCTTTCAAAGGAGGCAAGAAACGGAGATAAAGTAGCAACTAAAATTGGTCCTAATTTGTCTTCTAATGCTCATGCTAGAGAAATTGAATGTTTTAAGTGCAAGGGAAGAGGTCATATGATGTGTGATTATCCAAATCAGCGAAGAGTGCTTCTCACTAAAGATGGCTATGCTTCAACAAGTTCTAGTAGTGATTCTGAAAGTGAAAAATCCGATAATTCCTAGAAGGATGTTGTCTATTGTGATCCAGTATTGAATGGTGCTAATTTGTTGGTCCGGAAGGTGCAAACTAAGAAACTAAAACAAAATGACAGCGGTGGAGTGTTTTTCAAACGGAGTGCAAGATCAAAGATAAAGCATGCAAGTTGATCATAGATGGTGGGAGTTACACCAATGCGATTAGCAAGGATTTAGTGTACACTTTGGGGCTGTCCACATGGAGGCATCCTCAACCACACCATGTGGAATGGCTACACAACTCTGGAAGGCCAAAGATAACTCACAAGGTTCGTGCGCCATTTGTTGTTTGTGGCTATGTTGACAAGGTAGATTGCGATGTAGATTCAATGGATGCTTGTGGGTTATTGTTAGGAAGACTAAAAACCTTACATTTCGAAACGTAGACAGTATATAATCTAGTAAGTTGGCGCGTGCTAAGTGAAATTTGTCACTTTTGTTTCTCCCTGCTGTAAACTTAATTGAGAGTGTAAATTAATTTCGTCTAGCTAGTGTCGATCAAATTAAGATGATCAGTGAACTGGTTCTGTGTACGGCTGGAGTAGCCTATTTCATGGAATTATCGATGCACAAATATGACAGCGGCCGTAGTAACTGCTTCCTTCCTCTTAGTCTTTATTTTTGGAAGATGTCGTTTCACAATATAAATTTATTATAGATATTAAATGTGTTTTTAATATTAAAAGAGTGGACAAAGAGTTACACTATGCTATGTAGTAAAAATACATAATTCAATAATATTAACTTTCAATTTAATGCTTAATTCACTATGCATTTTGAACTTATATTACGGTACCAAGTTAGCAGTAACTAAGCTAATCCCGTGGCCTAGAGACATTACCACACATACAGTTCACTAGTACTTTCATGCAGACCATATGTAAACACCAAACCGATGGAGGTTGTCATGTCATGGCCTCATGGGTCATACCAAGTTTGTCGCACGTACCACAAATCTGCGCACACCACGTGAGAGCTTCCCGAGAAATATTCCTTGCCTAGTATACTCTGACGATAGACAGCCACTGACATGGCAAGTCATGGTCCTGGCTCTCGTCAGTACTACGTGACTATTTTAAGTACAACGAAAACACACGCGCGAGCATAATCTATATATATAATAAGGACACCATGTGTCTGGAAATCAAATCTCTTTGTCTTTAAATTGCATTTAGATGCATACTAGTGTGATTGAGATCTTTCATCCATAATTAAGACTTTCCATCTATAATTGATTTAGCGTGGATGATATATTATATACCATTGCACTAGCATACATTTAAAAGCAATCCAAAGGCAGGGAGGCTTAGTGCCCAGACACCATGTTGTCCTATTTCAGCGTCCTATATATATAAAATAAAAAACGAGTTGGTGGTCGTACGTCCTTTCTCCTCCAACCACCACATTCTCAACTTCTCATCACTCTCCATTTTTCAACTGATCAGAGTAGTCCTCTTCTATAGCAAGATTATCTATATATCTAATAAATTTTGTTACAACGCACGAGCAGATGACTAGTACTACTTAAAATATGAGTTGGTGGTCTTCGATCCATTCTCTCTTCTCTCTTCTCAGCTGTCTGATCAAAGATTAGCCGTCTGTATCCACATGTAGGTAGTTCTTCCGCTCCTTGTAGAAAAGGTCAGGCCGACGTGTGGGCCGCGCTCCTCCTCTTCTCTTCCCACGCATCCTTCCCCTCCCGCAACCACTCCACCTCCTGCAACCGCCGCCTTCTTCTCTCCCCCGAACCCTCATGCCGTGCCTCGTCCTCCTCCTCGGCTCTGCCACCAATTCCATCTCCCATCACCCCTCCAACCAGCGACACGACGCTCGGTGATAGCGGCCGGTGGATCGGAGAGAAGGGCGCTCGACAACTGTGGTTGGTGGATCAGAGAGAAGGGCACTTGATGATGGTGGCGGTGGCTTCCTCTTCCCATACCCATGCACGTGGCTCTCTCTGTCGGATCCAGATTTTTCAATCCAGAATCCCTTGTGAAACGTTGCACTATTCCCTGGATCAGTAGATAGTGCTTATAGATACATTGTTGCATCATCTCATACATCACATGAAGCATAATAAACCATAATATTACATAACCGAGTTTGAAATACACCGTGTCGGGTGACAGTTTTACACAAGGGCCGACCAGGCCAAATGTCTACATTACAATGACAACAGCGGAAGCAAAAACAGAAATAAGACTATAGTCCACAGGCAAGCGACTGAGGGGGTAAATGTGTACAACATATATCATCTAGGCTTAGCTAATATATGTGCACATAATCTCCATTAAGTCTTAATGTGCCGATGGCCCGATCTTCCGAGAGGTACTGATAAGTCGATTGTGAAGAACTTGACATTGATGATCCAAAGGCTCCAACCAAAACAGATCAAACCTCTCGCAATCACTACACCACTGCTCTGTTGGTTATCAACTGTGCCGAACGCGGTTGACCTCGCCAAGAAGGCTATCTCCTGCAAGCGAATCGAGAACACAAGCAAGAGAGTTCAAAATGCAATCTGAAATTGTATTGCGAATAAAAATTAAGTTCATAAGTTGGGGTTTCTCAACCGAACGTGCAACGAAACTGCTAAGCAGAATAATCTCTTAAAAAAACCCAAGAAAAACTAAAGGGGTGCGACCTCCTTAAATAGGGAAGGGGAGAGCTGCACTTATCTAATGAAAAGAGGTGTGATACTTTTCATGTTTACTATTCACATGGCCATGGTACTGTTCACGTGAACAGTATCAGCCCAAATAGCCTAAATTACAAGGCCCTCAGCCCACTTTGACTCGGACTGGAAAAGTAACGTGTCTTCTTTCGTAGTTTTTGATCTTCTCGGATGGAGTTTGGAGGTGAGACTAGATCTATCTGAAAGCATACTCCAAGAGCTTTCCAACGAGCACTCACGGGCTCGAGAAGCCTTCTGGATCAAAAGTTATGGCCATTTGAAGTAGACGCTGTTACAAAGGCCGAATTTGAATCGAACTCACGAACAGGACTTGGATTGCGATTGATGGATCCACTTCTACACTTGAGCTCACGTGGTTCTTCACCATGGTTCCTAAGGACAATTAAATCATCACAAGAATTAAGTAGTATGCCATTCTTTGAAACATTTGTATGTAAACTTAGAAACACATTCACCTGATGGTTAAGTTGACGTGCTCGTGCTCGAGTCATTGGTCTTTGTATCATAGTTTTAGTTTGTTGAGTTTGTTGTAGAGTTGGCATAGTTGTATATAGGGAAATGATGTCCTCATCAAGTCTACTTGTCTAGGACCCAAAATCGAAGGAGCCGTCCTAGTTTCCATCGTTGTTTCCTTCATCCGCGGCAGGGGTATCTTCATATGATAGTGGTCTTGGGTGCCGATTTCTGATTTTAGTAATGCGAGGGTGAGCACAAATCCACCGTGCTCCGCGAGCCAATACATAGATTGCAATAAGTAATATGCATGGCTTATCAAGGGAAGGCTCGGGTTATTTTATTTGCCATTAATTGCTTTTTAGAATAGGTTACTTAAAAATTTCCTAAGACCTAGCATTTTGGACTTAAAACACAATGTTTAAAAGAATGTATTAATAATAGTGATCCAGTTACCATCCACCTTTACATGACTTCTACACCATATGTTAACCTTTCAGCGTTATAACCGCTTACATTCTCACTGGGGCGACACCCAGGGCAACACAAATCATGGCCTTCCAATGCCCTCCACTTTTCCAATCCCACCCACAAAGTTTTTAAAATAGAACTATATCTAGTTAAGTTCCCATGTCCGCCCTTGATCGTGGGCTTGGCTATTCGAATAGTTTTGAATCTGCAGAGTTTGCACACATTACCCACAAGAGACGATTCGCTCGTTGCCCCACATGATTCCTTAGTCATGCAGTTGAGTAGACCATCATAGTAACTTTGCGGTGGGGCCCATAAGTTGTGCGAGATGTTCTACCCCTATGTGGCTAGTAGCTGGACTACCCACATTGACTAGCGCGCCACGGTAAACTTCACCCTCAATAGGTGTCCCATTCAAGTCGTCACACAGACAACCACTTGCACTACCTCACCTCCTCCGCTGATGAGATGACTTTCAGGGTCCAGTAAGTCTACTAAGCCAAGTTGTAATTTATAGACTTGTGGTTGTACTTGTCTTACATAAGTCATGATAAGATTCGGTCCTTAGGGTTATCTGGATGGTTCTACCACTAACCACACTTTCATGCACCACTACACCAGCCTCTGAACCATCTGCTCAGATATTTAAGCAAGTTGGGGTTTTTGGGAGCATAAAATAGTCATATAAAAAATATATCAGTCATTTCCACCATGACTTCCCAAAATAGATTCTCAGGATTGAAAGTAATACTTAGGGCATTTTGGTGCCCCCGGTTGTGTAAGCGGTACTAAGGAGTGGCATATATTTATGGACTTATTTTTGAATATCGTACCACTGTATATTTTATATTTTGTTTGAAAATATTTCATAATCATTCTTGATTGACCAAAGTCAAGAATATATTTGAAAACTTTATCATTTTATGTGAAACAATTGGTCCCACCTAAATCATTCTGAGCATGGCTAAGCATTTCTATAAAATTTCCAGTTAATACTAATGTATTAACTAGGTTTTTATCTAGGGTGACAAGGTATGATTGTTCAATATCAAATTTGGCCATATACAAAGGAATTGGGCATAACTATAATTTAAATTGAATTTATACTAGATTTGAATAAAAGTACGCATGCATAATAATTTTAAAAATGACTTAAATAATTTAAATTACTGAGAACAACACGATTAATGGTGTAACTTGTCTTGCTCAAAGTCTTGATGCTGCAAATCGCCGAAATCGTACTCTCCAGAATCGTCGTAGTCTACACGCGAAGAACCAAAGAGAATAAATTCAAATAAAATCCAAATAAAATTCAAAAATTATAAAATATGTATTGAGGGATAGATTTTGATTTTAGATGAATCTAGAAGAAATAACCAGTGGATTCGGAGTTCGTATGAGGGAGAATGAATATCTAAAAGTTTTGGATATCATATGAAATGATAACAAAATCCGAGAATTACTTTTTAAATAGTAAAGTGTCTGTCGTAGGGGTGGCCCCCACCTAGGCCCAGCAGGCCTGTTAGGAGGTTATAAGAACCAGAGTAACATGTGTAATGACATAAGTGCCCCTAATAGGGAGGTACGAAGTAGGGGCATAACTGTAAAAGCATACTCCATGTGAATATATGTATCAGGATGAGGGGGAGGCTGAGGCAGAACACTCCCACCTCTCCACTACCATCTCTCTCTCTGTTTGGCCTATAGCCACAACAGTTGGCGCCGTCCGTGGGGAGGACAAGGACAAGCCTGAAGACCGAAGAAGAAGGATGGCACCGAAAAGAGCTTCATCGGCAGCGGCGAAAGGAAAGAAGACGGCTGGGTCGGAGCGGCGGAACACGTGGCTTCGACATCGACCACCCAAGAAGCCGGCGCGCGTGGCGAGGCGCTGGTGGTCGCGTCGGACGCCGCACTACAACGATCGACCCGCGCCGCCGCTAGAACGACATCTAACCCGTCGCCCTTTGCCGCAACGACACCCCCGCCGCCCTCGTTGGCAGCGCGGATCCGACGGCCGGGGGTAGCCGCAACGAAGCATCCGGCGGATCCGGAGATCGTGCGACGAGGGTCCCCGCACCGACCCATCCACTGGGTGTTTCGGCGGCCCCGACAGCACCTGCGGCGGAAGGCGCCCTACTAGCAGCACTCAACGCGTTCCAGCGGGAACTAGGGGACCTTCGCGGAGCCGTTCGAGATATACAAGAGGCTCGGACCCAGCAGGCCGCGCCAGTAGTCGCGCCCGAGCCCACGCCGGAGAGGACGAACAGTCGCGAAGCCCCCGCGTCTAGCCGCGTGCCGCTGAGACGCATAGATTCGGAGTCCCCGCTTTCGGCGGGGCTGCAGCAGGCGGCGTGGCCCGAAGACTTCAAGTTCCCTAGCGTCACCGACCCGTACAAAGGCGACACAGATCCTCACGAGTTCGTGCGCGTGTACGAAACCGCGATCGAGGCCGTGGGCGGAGACGACACCACGAAGGCGAAGGGACTCCCCCTCGCGCTGCAAGGAGTGGTGCTCTCTTGGTTTTTTACCATAGAGCCCGGCTCCATCTACGCGTGGGAGTAGCTCCGCGACCGCCTTCACAACAACTTCCAAGGACACTACGTCGAGCGAGTCGATGCGGACCAACTCTTCGCCGTGAAGCAAAGACCCTCGGAGAAGCTCCGGGACTACGTCAAGCGCTTCGTCAAGACCTGATGCCAAGTAAAAGACGTTAATATAACCACCGTCGTTAATGCAGCCATACAGGGCCTTCGTTCAGGCCCGATGGCCGAGTACAACGCGCGGAGGCCAATCAAGACAGTCGCCAAGCTCTTCGACAAAATGGACGAGTATGCGCGGGCGGAGGAAGATGCGCGAAGACGCAGCATTACCGCCCTCGGCCTCGCCCATGAGGAGCGCCCCCCGTGCGAAGGGGGGGCGGGTGCTCCCTCCTCGAAGCAGGGCCGCAGCCGAGAGCCCCGGGGAGGCCCTTCCCGAGGCAGCGCTACCGGGGTACAGGAAGGCTCTTCAAGGAGCGGGCATAAGCCTCGGCGCCGCCAGCGCAGGTCACAGGCGGCCCATTACGTCCTCGACACCGAGAGCACACGCCAAGGACCCGACCCCGCCTCATGGAGGGGAGACCGGGGATCGGAAGGCGGACTTGATTGCGGCGGCCAACCCCACGCAGAACAAGAGCTCCTACACTATGGCAAGTGGTGCGAGGTACACGGCTACGGTGATCACTACACAAGGGCATGCGCCGCAGTTATGGAGCTGCGGAGGGTGATGGCCGGGTCTCGGGCTCCGCCCCCAACGGAGGGCGCGCAGCATCGCACCGTCAGCGTCATCACCGGAGGCTCCTCCTCAAAAGCCCCCGGGGAGCAGCCGCAACTATGGATGCCACCCCGCAACATCACCTTCAACTTGAACGATGCCAAGGGTGTGGAGTACCCTCACCAAGACCCTCTAGTCATCCAGGCCCACATAGCACGCTGTGACGTCAGGCGCGTCCTTGTCGACGGGGGAAGCTCCGCGAATATCTTGTTCGCAGAGGCCCTCGACCGTATGGGGGTCCCCCGAAGCCGGCTAGAGCAGCCAGGAGCTCCACTTCAAGGCTTCGGGGGTCAACCGCTGCGAGCCTTGGGGCACGTGTCCTCCCGGTCACTTTCCGTCGGGAGGGCAACAAGGGTAACATCCGGACCGAGCATGTCATCTTCGACGTCGAGATATCCCGCATCCCTACAACGCCATACCGGGTCGACCGCCATCAACTCTTTCGAACCGATCCCACACTACGCGTTTTTGTGTGTGAAGCTCCGGGCCCGCAGGGTGTTATCACCGCTTTACTATCGGGACTGGCGGACGTGCCGAGGTCGGGCAGCCGCCCGCATCGCCGGTGCATGCCCTCTCCGCACGCCGGCGAGGCCCTCCGCCCGGTGGACGCCAAGCCTCGGCCGAGGGCGGAGTCAAGAAGGTGCCGCTCGTGCGAGGGCGCTTTGTGTCCATCGGCGAGGGCTCCCACCGGGTCGAACGGATCCGCTCCGAGTGCTTCGAACCACGCTGACATTTTCGCATGGTCCCCGGAGGACATCAAGGCGCGACCGAGCGAATCGAGCATCGCTGGCGGTCCACCCGACGCCAAGCCGGTCAAGCAAAGGCTTCGGCGTATGTCGATGGATCGGCAGCAGGCGGCCAAAACAGAGGTGGCGAAGCTTCTTCGCGCCGGGGTCATCCGCGAGGTCCACCATCCAGAGTGGCTCGCTAACCCGGTGCTAGTCAAAAAGGCGCGGGCTCGGCGTATGTGCATCGACTTCACGGCACTCAACAAGGCGTGCGGGCGACAATTACCCCTTGCCGCGCATCGATCAGCTGGTCGACGCCACCGCTGGTGCGAACTCATGAGTTTCCTGGACGCCTATTCCGGCTACCACCAGGTATACATGGCCGAAGACGACGAGGAGAAGACCAGTTTCATCACACCACTTGGGACGTTCTGCTTCGTCAGAATGCCCTTTGGCTTGAAGAACGCAGGCGCTACCTTCACCCGCCTCGTCACTATTGCCCTGGTCGCCAAGCTCGGGAGGAACGTCGAAGCTTATGTCGATGACGTGGTGGTCAAAACAGCGCAGCTTGCTCGCATGGCCGAGACCTCCGTGAGACCTTCACAACCTCCGCGCTCAACCCGACAAATGTGTCTTGAGTGCGGCGGGCAAGCTCTGGGTTTCCTCATGTTGGACGGGGCATCCAGCGAACCCGACAAAGTAGATGCCATCACAGGTATGGAGCCGCCCAAGACAACGAGGAGGTCCAGCTTATGTCGATGGCGACAAGATACACGGAACTTGAGAAGCTCGCCAAGGTGGTCAAAACTCGCTCTTTGGCAGCTTGCTCGCCGAGCCCGAGGACCCAGCCGAGCTTCGGCGCATGGCCGAGACCTCTAGGAGACCTCCGGATGGCCGACAACCTCGCGGCCACCCTCTTCAAAGACTATTGTGACAAAGATGGGCATCACCCTCCGATTCGCCTCGGTAAGGCGGCTGGTCGGATTGTCGAAGGGCAAGTGGCCAGCGAGCTTCACGGCGTTCTTTGGTCGCTTCACACAACGATAACGCGCTCGACATCAAGTCTACGGACTTTAAATAAGGCGTTGGCGCTGGAATCCAAGTGGAAGGCCCGTACATCGAGGCATTGCGTCGCGCCACGCTCGAAGGACAAGCCCTCCGCACACATGGAACGCGGACAGGTTGCAGCGATCCGCCACCACCCTTTGTTGTACGATGCTCGCCGCGCAAACGGGAGTTCAATAAAGATTGCGCATTGTTGCTAGGCGAACAAAGTCTATGGACCTAGCGTTGAGGTCCGCCGCGCGCGAGTCTCGGACTATGAAGGAAGTCGTGGCGTCGAGGTCCGCCCGCACGCACTATAAATAAGACGAAGGTCCGCCTCGCACGCGCGTCGAGTCGCCTCCGCACGCACGCGCGGACTTCAAATAAGATGTAGCGTTGAGATCCGCCCGCACGCGCGAAGTCTCCGACTATAAAGGAAGTCGTAGCGCCGAGGTCCGCCTCCGCACGCACTCGGCCACGGACTTTAAATAAGACGTAGCGTTGAGGTCCGCCTCCGCGCGCGAGTCTCCGACTATAAAGGAAGTCGTCCGAGGTCGCCTCGCACGCACTCTACGGACTTTAAATAAGACGTGGCGGACTTTAAATAAGACGTTGCGCCTCGCACGCGCGCGAGTCTCGAGGTCCGCCTCGCGCACGCACCGCCTATTTAAATAAGACATATCCGGACTTTAAATAAGATGTAGCGTCCGCCTCCGCGCGCGTTTAAATAAGACGAGCGCCGAGGTCCGCTCCGCACGCACGCGATCTGAGGTCCGCCTCGGACTTTAAATAAGACGCAACGGGGGGACGCCCTCGCGCGCACTAGTCTCCGGACTATCAAGAAAGTCGTAGTGTCGAGGTCCGCCTCCGCACGCGCTAGTCCACGGACTCTAAATAAGACGTAGCGTCGAGGTTTGCCTCGCGCGCACCAGTCTCCGGACTATAAAGAAAGTCGTAGCGTCGAGGTCCGCCTCCGCACGCACCAGTCCACGGACTTTAAATAAGACGTAGCGTCGAGGTTTGCCTCCGCACGCGCGAGTCTCCGGACTATAAAGAAAGTCGTAGCGTCGAGTCGCCTCGCACGCACGATCCACGGACTTTAAATAAGATGTAGTGTCGAGGTCTGCCTTCGCACGCGCGAGTCTCCGGACTATAAAGAAAGTCGTAGCGTCGAGGCCCGCCTCCGCACGCGCTAGTCCACGGACTCTAAATAAGACGTAGCGTTGAGGTTCGCCTCCACACGCGCGAGTCCCCGGACTATAAAAAAAAGAAGTCGTAGCATCGAGGTTCACCTCCGCACGCGCCAGTCCACTGACTCCAAATAAAATGCGGATGCCCTACCTGCGCGCTCTACGGAGTATAAACAAGATGCGGAGGTCTTCTTACCTTCGCGTTCGGCGGCAGGTAACACCAAGGATAAGGTACTACTTGGTTTCATTGTAAAAGCAAAGGCGTTACATGGCTACAAGCATAAGAACCGGTACATCATCCCCCTGCCCTACCCGGCCAACCGCTCAGCCTTGGCGCGGTGCGGACGAACCCGTGCCGTCGTCGCCGTGACGCGGAAGGACTCCTTCGAGCCAGTGGAGGAGGTCCCCCTCCCCATGCAGCGTCTGCTGCACGGCGACCCTCGCTGCATCTTCCCGGCGGCCCGCATCCGTTGATGGAAAATCTGCGAGCTAGACCCGATGGAGCGGATGGCGTCCGACATGACCCCGGTCGGCGGGAAGATCGATTGAGTCGCCACTCATGGGTATGTCTACACCCACGAGTGTGAAGCGGGGCGGCGAGGCACGCACCAAGATAGCCGCAGTGCTCGCCGAACGTTCTGGCGCCACGAAGAGCAACGCCAGCCCCCTCCTTGATCAGCCCGAGCGTCTCGGCGGGCCTCCGGCCGTGCGTAGCGTCCGGCACCACGACGCACAGATCTCGGAGGGCTGGTTCAGAGACTCCATAGCCCGCCATGCCGACATGGGCGCATTTTCCAAGATGAGACTATTCCTCTACAGACTCCGCCAACTGGCGTTCTCCCTTCGGGGCGGCGACCTGCTGAGGAAGGCGGCGCTCCTCGGCCGCGGCGCACGGCTTCCGTGGCCTCGAGTTGTGCGGCGCCATCGCGCCCTCCAGCGCGAAGTTCTTCATCCTTCGCCGCGAGCATTGTTCGCTTCACGGTGGCTTCGAGCCCTCCGCTCCTGAATCGAGCCTCATCAAAAGACGGTGAGGGCAAGCGTCTAGCAAAAACAACAAGTCGCGAGCATCCGAAGTACGACAAGCTGAAGCGCACATACTTACCCTCATCTCGGAGGCTGCAGCGCGGCGCGCTGAGTTCCCCTCGCATGACGACAACATCTCTCGGTCAAGGCCGTTGTCGGCACGCTCTGCGGCTGCGGTGAGGACGCGAAGTGTCTCGAGCGAGGAGGAAGTCCGGCGGCGAGCCCGCCCCAACGCACGGGATTTACGAGGCGCGGCCACGTCAACAGCAACGGACACCTGCGGGGCACCCTGCACAAGGCTTTGGATTTCGCGCATACCTCCGATGCTCGATCCTTCACCATGTCCGGAAACTTCGTCTCACCGATGTTGGCGAGAATGGCGAGCAGATCGGAGAGAGTCTCGCGAAGTCACGAAAGAAAGGACTCACGCCTACCTCCTGCGCCTCGTCACGGTAGGAAGTGGCGCCGTTCGACGCCAAGGGGGCGGGCGCCTCGGTGGTCGGCGAGGAGGTCTTCGGCGCGCCCGACGCCGTAATCCCGCGGCAAGGCCCCGCAACAACAGACCCCTCGGGCGGCGGGATCTGCGTCGAGGGCATTTCGCTGCGGTGGCATGGCGATTCTTCCGGGCAACACCAGCTACGGTTCGATCGCCCCACGGATTCCTCCGTAGAACGCGCGCTCGCCGGCGCTGCGATTGATAGCGCACCATCAACCGTGGTTTTCGTCGCCGAACGGTGCTCCCCGGTTGGCGACTTCGGCTCAACGATGGCGCGAGCACGGGTTCGTTGGCGTTGGCGAGGGTGCCGGGGACTCGCGGTGGCACGCTCCTCCGGCGATGTGGCGGGCCCACCGCTGGTCGCATGCCCCATCTCACCGTGCTAGTCGCCGAGGCCAGCGGGTCGCATCGGCGGCAGATGGGAGCGGGCCCGCGTCGCAAAGATAACACCCCACAGGCTCTCACCCTCCGAGTGCGAGTCTCGATGGAAGCTCCCGGCACCGCGCGCTCGAACACGATAATGCCTGACCTCGCATGTGCGGTTTACCCGCCTTGCTTAGCCGCCTTGATCTGCGGCCTCGCGAGCCTGGTGCTCCTTAAGTGTGTACGGGCCGAGGCGCGCGACCACGCACTCCGCATCTTCTAGCCGAGCCACTACGCGGAGATCGCGTCGGTCGGCGGAGACCAAACAGATACAATAGCATGCGTCAAGCGTCTTTGGGTGACTTACAAGGAGCGGAGGCGGAGCGAGCGCGACACGGATGGGCTGAACCCGTCCTCGCGGGGCTGTTCGTCAACATACTTCCCGGGAGAGAGTGGCGCCGCCCCATACATTGTGAACTCCTCGGCTAGGTCGCGCAGACTCATTCGGCGGCGACACCGACAAGACTCAGCTTCGTGTTGTCAATCTCCGCCTTCAAGCTCGGCGTACTGTTAAACGAGATCGGCCCACCTCGGCATTGCATTCCGCTCTTGTCGGTCACGGTGTAGTAGAACCATTGCCGAGTCCAGCCGGACTCCCATTGCCTCGGCGGTGGCGCTGGGAACAACGTCGCGCATGGCGCCCGGCACGAAGTCCACACCGCCGGTTGGACTCGCCCGTCAACTTTTCTAGGTCGGCGGCGTCGTGCGTGTAGTGTGGCGAATAAGGTCGCGTTGGGGCGCCACCCCTCGTCCGCATCGACCACGTGAAGACAGCTAGGCGGAGTATTGCGTGGCGTCAATTGGGCTAGCTCCAACTTGTAGGCTGCGCAGACTTCGCCCACGAACAATGTGGAGGGCATTCAAGGCGGCGTCGAAGAACGCGACAAAAACAATCGCCTCCATTGCCCAGGGCTTCGGCTCCATCTCGTCCCGACGGGGTAGGCGAGCCCCATCGCGATCCATGATCTTTCTCTCATCCACGAGTCGCTGCAGCGTCCCTTCGGTCATGCGGCTCTTCCCGGCCTGCGGAACAGCAGCCTCCCGAGTGCTCCATGGCGTCCCACCACTTGTTGGCGCGCGAGCTCCCCCGCGGCACCAACTCGTACTTCCTGGAAGGATGGGACACCTCATCCTGGCTAGGCAGGGAACCACTGCGGGGATGGTAGGTGGCATCGTCATGGCTAGCCATCACTCTTCACGACCAGGGAGGAAGAAGCAGGGAAAGGAGCAACTGGAGTTACAATTAGCACGGGCGGAAGCAAAGCGGCAGATCAAAAAGCAAAGTAAGAAAGGGTGCCTCCGCCTCAACACTAGCACCTTATAAAGGCCGCTCGCCTCTCATGTGGCTCGAAGCACAGACAGATCAAACTCACAGCGATTCGGCTGCCCAAGATTCGGAAAGAAGAACCGCCGGGGCCTGGAGGGCCGTGCCTGGTAGGTGACGAAGCAGCACACAATGCCTGCACGCCTTCAACACGTGTCCAACTTCCCTAGGGAAGAGGCGAACGACCGCAGGTATGCAACCGCTCACATCCCACGACGCACCAGTCGTGAGTCGCCACGTGTCCCACCTCCAGAATAGTAGACTGCACGACGCGACAGCCTGACTTCTGTCAGGCCAGGCGTCGACGTGATTCCAGCCACCATTAAAAGCGCACTACCGCATCGCAAGGTCACAACAGCTCGGCGCAACAATATCGGCGCCAAGCTCCAATCTTAGCGGGGCGAGCGCGCGCGCGTCTACGCCGACTGGCGCCCGCCTCGCGCCACCCGCTCGAAGGTAGGGGCGGAGCGCGCGCCTCGGCCGACTTAGGCGCCACCTCGCGCCACCCGTTCGAAGGGTAGGGGCGGAGCGCGCGCCTCGGCCGACTTAGGAGCCACCTCGCGCCACCCGTTCGAAGGGTAGGGGCGGAGCGCGCGTGCCTCGGCCGACTTAGGCGCCACCTCGCGCCACCCGTTCGAAGGGTAGGGGCGGAGTGCGCGTCTGCCGACTGGCGCCCGGCCTCGCGCCACCCGTTCGAAGGGTAGGGGCGGAGCGCGTGTCTGCCGACTGGCGCCCGGCCTCGCGCCACCGCTCGAAGGATAGGGGATGGAGCGCGCGTGCCTCGGCCGACTTAGGCGCCACCTCCGCCACCCGTTCGAAGGGTAGGGGCGAGCGCGCGCGTCTCGCCGACTTAGCGCCAGCCCCGCCGCCACCCGTTCGAAGGGTAGGGGTGTCTGCCGACTGGCGCAGGCGCTGCCCCGCCTCCGCCGCCGGGTTAGGGCGCCAGCCTCGCGCCACCCGCGCCAGCCTCGGGGCCACTGCTCAAGGGTAGGGGCGGAGCGCTCTTTTGACTAGGCGCCCGACCTCGCGCCACCCGTTCGAAGGGTAGGAGATGGGCGTGCGCGACTCTGCCGAGCTAGGCGCCACCTCCGTTGCCACCCGTTCGAAGGATAGGGGCGGAGCGCGCGCGTGTTTCTGCGCGACAAGGCACCTTCCATCCCAGACCTCGGGTTCCCCAACCACAAGCTTAGGGAAATTCACGGGCCGCGAGGGATGGAGGGGCAAAGGACTCAGCGACATGGCCGGCCTGTGAAGCCCTTCACCATGAGAGGCTCTGTCGTGGGGTGGCCCCCACCTAGGCCAGCAGGCTGTTAGGAGGTTATAAGAACCAGAGTAACATGTGTAATGACATAAGTGCCCCTAATGGGGAGGTACGGAAGTAGGGGCATAACTGTAAAAGCATACTCCATGTGAATATATGTATCAGGATGAGGGGGAGGCTGAGGCAGAAAACTCCCACCTCTCCACTACCATCTCTCTCTCTGTTTGGCCTGTAGCCACAACAGTGTCGGTAGGCTACGAGGTGATAGGCGAATGGGCAAAATGGAAGCCAGGCAAGAAGGCAAAGGTGGTGACATGGGTACGGCGGTGAGGAACGGCGGCAATCACCGGCGGTGAGGAAAAAACGACAATGACAACATGGTAGCGACAACAACAGGTTGGAGAGAGATAGTACCGAGTATGGAATGTGGAGATGTAGGGTGAGCATGGGGTAGAACATAGTATGATGAAGCTAGCAAAATTATCGGCTAAGCCAGAAATCCATCGAGATGGCACCATCGATGGCGGAAGTCGAAAACGGCCATTTCTGCGAAAAGCTCAATTTTTGTCGATTGGCTCCGCAAAAAATTAAGTAAAAATGGTAGATAAATTGCTTAGAGGCTAGGACATGATATGACATGAACAAAAATCAAATAACTCATCAAAAATCTGTGTATGCGAAGAGACGATTTTAGTGTCGTGGCTCGACAAGGACGACGAGACCTCGGGAATCTTTAGGTGATGGTGATGGAAGCACGACGTAGAATGCATTGAGGTGAACTCAATGGTATAGAAGGATTGACCAAAGGATATCGGATGGTGGCAAAGCATGGTGGAGAGGACCTTCAGCGACCGGCGGGTTGATGTTGGCATTCGGGCAAACGGAGAGGAGTTAGTGGGTGAGGTTTGCGGCAAAACAAAGAGGAGAACACGAGAAATGCAATGCTCACCTCGGTTGTGGTGGAACATGCACGGTCGGCCAATAGCAAGGAGAGAAGCAGCAGCGTGATTTGGCCCACGGTGGCGTCGATGCTCCGGTGAAGCTCCGGCGAAGGCAAGGGAAGCACCATATAGAACACACGAAGGCAAAGCTGGTGGTATGGTCAAAAGTGGCAGAACTCCTCTGTAGGCGGTGCAAACGGCCGAGGAACGGTTGGCTAGAGAAAAACGCCGATTGTAGAGAGGAGGAAGGGAGAGAGGACTTGAGATTTTCGGGGATGGATGAGGATGAGAAGGGGCACCCGGTGCTCAATTTTATAGGGGCGGAGGTGGACGGGAGAGGGAGATCAAACGACGGCATCAATTTAGGGCAACAACTGATTTTCACATAAATACTCATAAAGAAGGGGGGAAATAGCTGGGAATGGAGGAGTCTTGAAGAGAAGGAATGAGTGCACTTGATTGCACAAAAATCATGGAGAAAATCTTGTGTTTTAAAAAGCTTGAGAGGGCTCTAATGCCGACGGCTGCGCTCGGGAGGCATTCGGGACAGGGGAGACGAGTGAAGAAGAAGGAGAAGAGAAAGAAAAAAAAGAAAGGAAAAATCTAGAAAATTTCAAAAATAAAATAAATTCAAAAAATAAAGAAAATTCCATAAAAATCCTTGGAAATTGAAAAGATTAAATAAAATATTTCGGATTTAATTGATGTTTATTTTAACCATTTAAAATATTTTTTCTAAGCTTTAATTTAATCCAATAAATTCAAACAGACTCCAAAAATTTGAAAAGAGGATAGAGATAGATAGATTAGAATTTTTGATGAATTTAAAATTTTGAACGGGTCCAATTGGACTTAAAACGAAGAAATCGGGCTCCAGGAATTTGAAAAGAGAGAAAAAGAATAAATTAGATTTCTAGAATTATTTTTGTACTGAAAAAGGAAGATTATGACGTCGGCAAGGAAATGATTTTTTTGGTGGAATTATTTTTCCTGTAGAAAAAGGGGATAATGATGTCACACTGACGTCAACAAGAGAAATGCATTTTCGGCCGATTTATTTTTATAAAGGAAAAGATTTTATTTGACATGTGGGGTCAGGTCTACGGTGAATTGGGTCCATGGGCCGGGGAGGCTGAGGTGGCACATTTGGCTTTCGTGGCACTTGACGTTGAGGTGGCGCACACGTGGCACATGGTGGCGGCCACGTCACCTACCACGTCAACTCGGCCGCTGACGTGGCATGGCTGGCGATGGGTAGCACACGGGGACCAAGGGAACCAACGGATGGCGGTGCTACTGGGGTTGGCGATGGGTGCGCGAGCGAGAGGAGGACACGTGGAGTTCAGTGTACCTTGGCAAGATGCTCGGGAATGCCCTGTGGTGGCCGGCGACGAGGATGCAGAGGAGGCGGAGTGAGGGCGTCGGTGGCGGGGACTTTTTGGTAGTGGATTCGATCTGAGGAGGAGCGAGGGACGTTTGCATGGGCCTAAGAAGGTGAAGGTTGCGGCAGCGATGCGTGAGAGCAACCAGGGCAGCGGCGATTTCTCGCCGGATCTCGCTTGGGCGGCAAATGGGGAACACGGCACGGGGAGGCCTAGGACCACAGAAGAAGAGATTCACACAGCTATCCCTTGCCTGCCTGCTTCTTCCTCAGAGTCATCTTCAGGTATGGCATCTTCGTGACCTCGAGCAGATAAATAATTTTTCCCACCAGGCTGCTGCAGCTCCCTATCTGGCTAGTCAGAGCTTTCTTTCTATATCTTTAAGCCAGTCCTCAGCCTCAAGAGGTTCATTTGCAGAGGTGAATGTGAGTGGTCGGGTCCTTAGGAAGTCAGCCAGGTTGGAACAGTGGCTGTTGGTGTTGACCTGCTGACCGGCATATATAGCTTGTAGAAGCTGAGTGTTGTTGCGCCATGACTTGCACTATGGTGGGGTTGACTGGCGGGGGTGGAAGATTGACTCCTTGATTCTGGCCTCTACCCCAATCTGCAGGCTGTGTTTCTTGATTTGCATCCACTTTAGCCTGAATGTTAAGGTTAGCATTAGCCTGGGCTCGTGTGACTCTCTGGCTAGCCATCTGCAGTTATAGCTTCACAATTTAGATGCTAGTACTAGACAAGTGGGGGGTATCAACCCATAACAGTTATATAAAAACCAATCAAGATAAACGACAAAACAATTTTTCAACACAAGGCCTAAACTTGGCCATACATTAGTCATAATTAAAAGGTCACATAGCTCAGCTCATATAGCCCTTATGCCAAGCTAAACTTCATAGTTATATCATAATACTTAAAGTTCATAACATTCACGTCTACAGTGCTAATGGACTAACATAGCTTCCTACTAATATAGGGGTTAATGCTTGCTAACATTACAGAACACCTAACAAGCACTATGCTAAACTATCTACTCCTCCATAAAGCTAGCTCTGGGGCAGTAAGGGTTGTAGTCCGGTGACTGAGAGCAGGAGCGGCTACCATTGAAATCCGATGAGTCTGAGAACGAGCAGGAGCAGCTGTGGTCACATCGGGCCTCCCCCATGCGGATGGCTGACTGGGGTCCAGGAGGTCGCACGCTCTTATGAGTGGTGAGTCTCGTGCGAGGCCCGGTGGTCCACAGCTGGGGTGGAGTAGAAGTCGTAGTAGGTGCCGTGGGAATGGATTGGGGGTCACGTCAGCAGCTGTGGCCTACTATACCTGGGCGAGAGCGGCGGCCTTCACCTCCTCTGCCTCTACTAGTGCCTTCTCGCACTTGGCGAGCTCCTCCTGATGGGTCTCCACCTAACTATAGTTGGCGAGTAGGTGCTATCGAAGCTCTAAAATCTCCTTGAGTGCGGCAATGTAGGTAGTCCCCATGGTGCGGGTGAGATGCACCTGATGCATAAGCATCGGGTTGTCTTCTGTCGTCGGCATGAATGTCTCATTGTATCTAGCCCCCTCCTAGCGGGAAGGATAGTAGCGAACGGTGACTACCGTAGTGGGGGCCCATGAGTGTCGCATAGAAGGGCCGCAGCTAAGCGAACTGCATCCTGAAAAGCTGTCGCCGCGGTGCTCCTCCTGTGCAAAGTCCTGAAGACAAGGGGTGGATCCTTTTCGTCTAGAGCATAGATCAAAACCTCCATAATCCATGACTCCCTCGCTCCCTCAACGGCTTTACGCCCTCGATAGATGGGCTGGTCCTTAATCCGTGGCAGGGGTATCTTCATATGCATAGTGGTCTTGGGTCTCGGTTTCTGATTTTAGTAATGTGAGGGTGAGCACAAATCCACCGTGCTCCGCAAGCCAATACACAGAATGCAATAAGTAATATGCATGGCTTATCAAGGAAAGGCTCGGGTTATTTTATTTGCCATTAATTGCTTTTTAAAATAGGTTACTTAGAAATTTCCTAAGACCTAGCATTTTGGACTTAAAACACATTGTGTAAAAGAATGTATTAATAATAGCGATCCAGTTAGCATCCACCTTTAGATGGCTTCTGCACCATATGCTAACCTTCCAGCGTTATAACCGCTTACATTACCACCGGGGCGACACCCAAGGCAACACAAATCAGGGCTTTCCACTGCCCTCCACTTTTCCAATCTCACCTACAAAGTTTTTGAAATAGAACTATATCTAGTTAAGTTCCCATGTCCGCCCTTGACCGTGGGCTTTGCTATTCGAATAGTTTTGACTATGCAAAGTTTGCACACTTTACCCACAAGAGACGATTCGCTCGTTGCACTACATGATTCCTTAGTCATGCGGTTGAGTAGACCATCACAATAACATTTCAAAATACCTCGCCCCTTCCATCAGCTCACCCATATGGGCTTCTCCCATTTGCAGTGGGGCCCATAAGTTGTGCGAGATGTTCTACCCCTATGCGGCTAGTAGCGGGACTACCCACACTGACTAGCGTGCAGTGGTAAACTTCACCCTCAACGGGTGTCCCATTCAAGTCGTCACACAAACAGCCACTTGCACTACCTCACCTCCTCCACTGATGAGATGACTTTCAGGATCTAGTAAATCTACTAAGCCAAATTGTAATGTATAGACTTGTGATTGTATTTGTCTTACACAGGAGGTCATGACAAGATTCGGTCGTTAGGGTTATCTGGGTAGTTCTACCACTAACCACACTCTCGTGCATCACTGCACCAGCCCCCGAATCATCCGCCTAGATATTTAAGCAAGTTGGGGTTTTGGGAGCATAAAATAGTCATATCAGAATATATCTGTCATTTCTACCATGACTTCACAAAACAGATTCTCATGATTGAAAGTAATACTTAGGGCATTTTGGTGCCCCCAATTGTCTAAGCAGTACTAAGCAGTGGCGTATATTTACAGACTTATTTTCAAAGTCGTACCATTGTATATTTCACAAAGGTGACAAGGCTAAGATATTCAAGTGTCCAAAATGAGCGTAATACTAGCAAGATCATTAATGGGCATATAATTCACTACTAAATTTTTACCCTTGCGCAACGACGAGAAAACGTTGCAATAGGCCCAATTTGGTTGCAAAAGGTACATATTGCAACCAAATCGCGTTCGTTGCCAATGGATGCAATAAGTCGCGTTGCAATAAGGTATTGCAACCGTTGCTAGTTTGGCGTTGCAACTGTTGGGGTTTATTGCAACCATAGCTGTCCGTTGCCAAGCATGGCAATAGGACGTTGTTGCAACATTCACAGTCGTGGCAATATAAGCAATTGCCAGGCCCGTCTTCGTAGCAAGAGGTGGTACATGCAACGATCGATAGCGTAGCAATAGAGATAGTTGCCACGAACAACGTCGTGGCAATAGTCTGTATTGCCAAGCCATAATTTTGTTGCCAAAGGTGTTATTGCCACGACCGTCATGCCGTGGCAATAGTACCATTTGCCACGCAATTTTATTCGTTGCGAGAGATCATACGTTATTGCCACAAAGGCCATCATGCCGTGGCAATAGTACCATTGCCACGCAATTTTATTCATTGCGAGAGATCATACGTTATTGCCACGGTAGTCATGCCGTGGCAATAGTACCATTTGCCACGCAATTTTATTCGTTGCCAGAGATCATATTGCCACTCAAGTGAGTTCGTTGCCATAGATCATATTGCCACGCATAGCAGTTCGTTGGCATAGTTTGTATTGCAACACTAGTAGCATTTGATTTGTGGTTTAATAAATCGTCATTGCAAAAACAATAAACCATAATAAAAACGATTTCACTCACATATATTAATTATAATCAATCATTCAATAAGTTGACAATCCATTGAAGTAGTATCTAAATTCATAGACGAGTGTACAGTTCACTCATTATTTCACAACTTTTGAAAACTTGCAGCAGTACAAGACTTCCTAACATCTATGCAGCACTCGAGGGTTTCCTAGCAGCGCAACATGTCGGCTGTGTCCTTGCTTGATTCTGAGCCTCCCACTCAAACTTTGTCCACCTACTGACCAAAAGAATAAGATTGGTGAAGGAACGCGCGTAGGCTACGGTAGCAGAAAATAAAAAATTTCTACCGCGCACACCAGGACATCATGCTAAGGAGGGATCATAGATCGTTACCACTAGGCGCCGCAGCGCAGCGAAGAAGAGTTGGAGAAGCCGATCCAACCACGCGCGTCGAGGTAGTAGTGGAAGTAGCCGATCGTCCCGAACAGATCGTCTCCTCCACGCGATCAACCACACCACGAGCAGATCCAATCTGTAGTTTGTTGATGCCGATCAACGCCGCAATGAGCAGCGCCTCCACCGGTATCCACATGTCCGGGCCGGAACGCCGATCGCGAGTGTACCAAAGACTCGCGAGTGGCTAGGGTTTGGCTCGGGAGGTGGCGGCTAGGGTTTTGCTCGGGAGGAGCAGAGCGTACATCTCTCACCCCGCCTCCAAATATATAGACCTCCTCACTTGGGCCTCGTGGACCGAGGCCCAATAGGAGTCTATCCGGATCTCTATCCGAATTGAGCCCACATCCGAATCACATTCGAATTAGTGTTCCAACCCGTTAAGTGTGCGACCACAGTGGGTTCACGTATACTTGGTCACGACCGGGTCACCCTATTAATAGCGGCCTCTAGCAAGACATATTAACCCCAAAGTATACGTAAAGATCATATCGGCTGAACTGTAATGTTCTCATGTACGAATCCCTTTGCCTCACGATATAGATTAAGCTCAAGCGAGACTGTGTCATCCTCTTAATAGCTCAATCACTCTCTCGATTCCGTGATGGATTATAAACTTGTGATTGACTCCTCAATCACATTGGCATGGCCATGCACTTTCATAATCCATTACATCGAGGGCCAGAGATATCTCTCCCATAAGGAGGGGCAAATTCTATCTTGATCATTCACATCCCACTACATGTTTCATAGCAAACCCGAAGACTACTTTTATGACTACCCAGTTATCGGAGTAGTGGTTAGTAGTCCCAAAATAGGCTACTACGCATGTTGGGAACCATGATGATCTCAAGTCTAAGGATTCTACATAAACACTACTTGAGACCAACTAATGACACATGGAATCTCTGCAGTGTCTCATGGCGGGTCTATCCAACATATGTTCACTAACACATGTCCATATTATTGATTTGGTATCTCCATACCATGATCCATGAGACATGATCATCAATCAATACATATGCTGATCTTTGAATCATATTTGTTCCTCATATGATATATGATCAGGGATAATTTAGAAATAGCAACATTTTGGCATTAAGAGTCTCATGAATAAGTCACATACTCATTGATCAATAATGATAACGTCTATTTCAAGGAGCAAAGCAATGTATCATAAATATAGTATGTGATATATTCAACATCTCCATGTTGCCTCTAGGGCATATCACCAACAATTGGGATATTAGAAACTTATTAAGTTTACTACTTC
The DNA here is from genome assembly GCA_036346575.1 of Dendrocalamus sinicus. Taxonomy (NCBI): domain Eukaryota; kingdom Viridiplantae; phylum Streptophyta; class Magnoliopsida; order Poales; family Poaceae; genus Dendrocalamus; species Dendrocalamus sinicus. Next base: position 15,992,847 of record CM070672.1, read on the forward strand.
ATGCATAGAATGTAAAGAGATTCGGATAGAACATGGTTGTAATTAAGCAAAAGTAGAATTAAGCAAAACTAGTTACCTATGGAAGGAGTGCTATCAATTTAATTAAGCAAAAGTAGAACTAAAAATCACAAAGCCTAGTACTAAAGCAAGTACTCAATGAACACCACCACCTGCTGGCTAGATAGGCATATGTTTCAATATCCTGCAGCACGTGACATCGTTGGCTATAATGCTATTATAAAAGGATATTGTCAGTTTGGAATGATGAATGAGGCAATTCTATGCATGAGCAGCATGAGAAAGGTTGGGTGTATCCCTGATGAGTTTACATATACTACACTTATCAGTGGCTATGCTAAACAAGGTAACATAAGTGGAGCACTAAGGTTATTATGCGATATGATGAAGCGGAGATGCAAACTAAATGTTGTTACATACTCATCGTTAATAAATGGATCTTGCAAGATAGGTGATCTGAGACAACTGCAGAAGATTTATTTGCAAATATGCAATGTGAAGGTCTCATTCCCAATGTGATACCTTATACCAATCTAATTGGTAGTCTGTTTAAAAAGGATAAAGTAATCAGAGCTGCTGTGTACTTCGAATGCATGCTGCTCAACCAGTGTTGTCCTAATGATGTTACAATGCATTATTTAGTTAATGGGCTCACTAACGGTATGGTCTCGTATCATCAACTCAAACTACAGTAGCACTAAAATGCATGACAAGGGTGCCCTTTTGGATGTATTCAAGGGTTTGGTTTACGACAGATGGGATCCAAGGAATTCAGCATACAATGCTATTATCTTCAGCTTGTGCAGACATAATATGCTTGGGAAGGCATTGGACTTAAAAAAATAAGATGGCTAACAAAGGCTACTCTCCAGACTCTATCACTTTCCTTTCACTTCTTTATGGCTTTTGTTCTGCTGGAACATCAAGGGATTGGGGGAGCATCCTTCCTAATGAATTTCAGCAAGATGAACTCAAGATAGCCTTTAGGTACAAAATGTTATTTGACCAATATGTAGCAAAGTCAGGGATGCACTCCTTGCTGTAAACTGGGAACCACTACAGCTCATTGCAGCACATAAGTGGAGTGTGGACATGTTACAGCAACCTTCTGAGTATTATTGTGTTTTTATATGCACAAACAAGTATGTAGAGGTGATTGTGGATAGTTGTTCTGCTAATAAAGTTTGTTTGTTGTCAAAAAAACTAGGAGCCGCATACAAATCTGTAATGATGAAATACAGCACAAAAAATACATTTTGACACTATAAGAACTGTGTCCAAAGTTGGCTGATAACATATTGTAGTTGTTACCTGATTCTTCTTTTTCTGATTTCTTGTTTTATTCATCAGCTGCTGTGAAGTGATATATGTCACCGGTGCCACATTTGAATTGTTTTCGTTGAAAAGATTTCTGTGTGAGTAGAAGCTTTACTGATTGCAGTAGGTGGTCTGCATCTTTTGTGTGGTGACAACGCTTCTTTCTTTGAGTCCGAAACATGAAATTGTTCGATCTATGTTAGCTAGAGTTTAAGGTACATAACTCAAGATTACTTGGAACATATTGCAATAATGTCATTACCTGTTGTAATGCATCTTCCTTTTGATTTGCAAGTTCATCAGTCTCATCGTCCTCTTGTATGGTAGGTGCAATTTGTATACTGTTATTGTTTTGCGGGGTAGTCTACACATAAAAATATTGAGGTAAAAGATTAGGCATCATAATCATAATCATAAGTTTATTAAAAGGACGAAGGATGAAAATTATTCTGAAATTTTACCTGATTTATAGTTCCTTCTTTCTGCTGCGCTAGCATTTTAAGATATTCTTGCTTCAGTTCAATCTTAGCATTTTCGAGATCCTCTTGCATCTTTCTCCTATTTTCTTCTTTCTCCCTTTCCCTTTCAGCAGCTTCGTGCGCAAGCTGTTGTTTCAACTTCTCAACCTCTACTTCAAAAGCAATTCTCTTCTCTTTGGCTGCAGCTTCAGCATGCGCATGTACTTCAAGGTTCTCTTTCATAAGTTCCCTGCGAGTTCGATACTTCGCCAAGTATCCATGCCCATGTACTTTGGATGATTTGATTTGTGTGGTTTCTTTGTAGCATGACTGGAAAATCATGTTTTCCTCAAAGAAATGTAAGTAATTGTCTATCGTGTTCGACTCAATCTCACACATTTTGAAGGTGCTTTTCCTAAATGAAATAACAGAATCCGTTAGAGTTGCTTGATACAACCAGCACTTTAAAAAGGCTTGGCAAAAGATTTACTCACATATACTTCAGCTGACACAGAATTTGACCATTTCCCCTGTTTTGTGTGAGTGCTCTTCCAAAGAAAAAGATCACCTGGCTCTTCACCAGTTTCTTTGTCTCTCTAGGATGCCAAAATATAATTCAACACATAAGTATTACATCATACAATGGAAGGACCAGATTAGTGTATCTCATGATTACCTGCTCAAAGCTACACTGTGAGAAGTTTTTTGAACCCATCAGATGCTTGGTTTTTTGCTGTTGACGGTTGGAGGAGTTCTGGCTGCTAACCTTCTACAAAATGACAACAAGTGGTATGTAAGAATGCAATTTTGGTTGCTAAAGTTTGTTTGACAAAGTAGATTTTACTAGAACTAACCTTGAATTTATCAGATCCAAAATACAACAGCAAGTAGTGCCACTCAACAAGGTGTAATTCTTCAGGCTTATTTCGTATTCTCTCACCATAATTATTATAAGCCTTGTATGTGGCACTCAGAGCTGATCGCCATCCTTTGTACCGCTCCTTGGCAATGTTCCATATTTTATCTTTTGCTTCATCATCAGTGGCAATGTTGATGAAGTTCCACCTAGTCTGTTTACAATTAAAAAACAATCAAATGGTTTAAGCCGATTAATTTTACGCATCACACGAGTAGGAATAAAAAATAGTATGCAGCGTACCAGTATGTCTTCTGCAATTACATTTTTGACATCTTCCTTTATATCCTTCCAACTGTTTACTCCAATTAGTGGGGCCCTTTTCCTTGTAAACAGTACAACCTCATCGACAAATGTACGGGCGTTCGGTCCAACCGGACCTCCAAGTCTGGATGAAAATTCGATTTGTAGTTTTTGAGTGCGATCCTTAACTCTCTTGGTGGCTGCTGCTAGTCCTTTAACAGTGCCACGACCTCTTTTCTTGCGTTGATTGGAGCCATCTCCTTGCAAAAAAGACAATAACGAACTTGAGTTGTTCTAATTCTCAATTAAGATATGTGAATCCAATATTAAAAGTATATAAATGATCACAAACCATTTCCCTCTTCCCTTTTCTTCCTTGCATGGCTTAGCCTATTTGAGGGTGGTGTCGCATTGCTTCCATTACTTTCATCGTCTTCAATTATAATGCCATCAGTGTCATGTTGCTCTACATATGCCACTGCACACAAAGTTAAAAGCTTCAGTTCAAAAAAAATTAGTAGTAAAATAAATTGGTTGAAAAAGGAAAATTAATTACTAATTTCTGGAATGTGCCCTTTCAGCCTTAACCATTCATTGTACGTAATGATTGTTGCATCCCTAAAGTCATCCCTCAAATCTGTTAGTCCCCAAAAACATATTAGATAAGTTGTAGTTTATATAAAGTGGCTAAGATTGTAAACAATACGAATCCATATGGAGAAACATAGATGTTATACTTGTGGATTTGTCCTTTTGCAGCCCCACTAGCCAGTCTTTGTATGCATCAAATGGATCATCCATAAACGGATGCTCATCATCTTCCGGCTGCTGCCTTGGTCGCTTGAGGGGTGTTATGCTCACTTGGTGTGTTTTCTCTTGCTCCTTTGAGAGTACTAATCTGATTTTCCTTTCTTCCTCATGTTCCTGTAACATGCGTTCTGCATCTGGGGTATAATCAATAGCCTGCAGCGTTGCTACATCCGTGCCACATCGCTTCTTGTAGTATAAGTAGTCCCGCCCAGCATACCCTAGCTGTTCTTTGAAACTTTGAAAGGTCAAAAAATTTATATCACCCTTATCAAGTGTGAGGTGGAGGTGTGCTTTGTCTGCAGTTGTCCCCTTGCACATAAAATGTACTGACCACATCTCTCCGGTTAAATTTGCTCTGCACATTACAAAATTGTCAGTGCAATCAATTCAATATGTGATTTGCAGTTACAAAATTGTCAATGCAATCAATAGATTTGTTTCCCTTGATAGTTTTTCTTTTCTTCTCTGAATAATCTCAAGTGGATTCAAACTGATAGGAAAATTATAAGCTGACTCCCTACAGTGTATGCTCTTGATGCTTTTGTGCTGCACAGTCTATGAAATCTATATGTCCAGATATAATATGTCGTGCACAGTCCACACATAATTGGAAAGAAGTAACAACGACAATAATGAAACTACTCCGGTGCAACATCCTAGAATCAAGATATGTGCTGCCACATCCACCTCAAAACATACGACATTTTGAGTTCCTCACAAATAACAATCTAAAATTCTCAATCTAACATTTAGCCATTCAAAATATTCAAACAATCCATCCTTAAACAAATAACTCATTAAATCATGGATAACAAATGAACAACTTTTATTAGTCACAATTCACATATCGCAATTGAAACAATTTGTATACCTATCCTTAGTCCCAATGCAGCCCCAGTCATCCTCGACTTCTCGGCTAGGCGTTGCTGCCAAACCGCGACCACCACTACGCCGCTGCGCTCAGCGGCGCCCCATGGCCCACCGCCGCTGCCAGCCACGCCGCGCGCGCTGGCGCCCACACCTCGCTGCGTCTGGCCGGCGCGGCGCCGCCGCCCGCCCGTGCCCTGCGGCGAGGCCACCGCGCCGCTGCCGGTCCCTCCTGCGTCATGTGCTCTGCTCTCGTCTCAGGTCTCCCAAGCCACCGCCGCCACTGCAGCCGCCGCCGCCAGGGTTGGGGTTGGGGCACTGGGCGACACACTCATAACGCACACAACGGGGGTCGAGAGGGCTGGGTCCTTCTATGAGTCCACAGCTGTTTTGTGGCCTGGTGGGAGATTGAGCCATTGGGCCAATGGGCCTTATTGCCACTAGAAGGCTGTAAAGGACAGGAAGGAGCGAAGGAGAGACCCAAGTCCAGCCGTCTTCAACCTCGCGACGCAAGCTTCAGAGCACCTCCAACACAGCAAGCTATGGCGAGAATTTCATGGGGGGCTTCAAAGGCTCCTTGGCGGTAGGGGGCTCGAGCGCCCCCCCCTCCCGCTCCACCGCTAGATCCCCCCCTCGACCTCTCTAAACTAAACCAATCCAATCCACATGCAAAATGAAGAGGGGATGAACCAAAACCCTAAACCATTAGCAGCTTTACATGTGAAGAGGGGATGAACCAAAACCCTTGATGGAGGTGCGGCGCGGCTGCATACCTACTCGATGACAGTCCGATGAACTCTTGATCGACACGAATGGCGGCGTGGGCTTCTACTGCTTCTGGACGAGTACCAACGGCGGCGCGGCCTTGTTCACTGGAGTCGGCGCCGTCGGTGGCGGCGGTAGGGGAAGTCCGCGCCTTGGTTGGTGTAGTTACCATTGCGCGCAGGTGGGTGTGGGGGGCAACACGAACCGTCGTAGCCCTCGTCTATGCGTAGATTGTTTAGCAAGCGATTATTAGGGGTAGTGGGTCCGGATTTTGGATGGTGGAAGGGTTTCTGGAGGGAAAATATGGCAGGGTGTGTAATTATTCCAATTTTTGGAGGTAATTTTTTTGAGGCAAAACATGACGTACTTTGTATTGTTTAATAAAATTTGAATAATTTTGAGTTGTCATAATACCAGCACCGAACATGGCATTCTTTTTTCTAAATGTTTTGTTACCTTGAACTGCGATTTAATGATTTATGCACCGATCGTGCTGAATCATTTGTTCATCGAAATCGTATGATCTTTGTTACTTGATCATCCACATCACTTGATCATCCAACACATATGATGATCTTCGTTTTGTTGGTTCACAAAGCAATGTGTATGAGTAGGTTTTGAAAAACTATATTATGATTTTCAAAAATACATGTATGTTTTAAAAATTATAAATGCAGTTGAAATGTTCAATTTAAAAGGTAAATAAAAACTAAAAAGGTTTGCACTGTATGGGCCTGCCAAGGGCCAGTGGCCTCACTAGGCTCAACCGCATAGCGGAGCCCAGCAAAGCCACCCTGGCCCAAGCAGGCTCAACAACGTGCAGCGTGTTTACGATGGTCTATGTTAATAGGAGTTCGACGTGGATCACTCTCTTCAACTTTTAAGCTGTGTTTCATCTCTCTGAATAGGCAAGGTGGTACTAATGTACAAACGTTGCGCAACAGCCAACACGAACTTCGTTAATGGGCCGGCCCACTTCGTTTCCTCAAAACACGCCGGACCGGATTTTTAATCCAAATCCATCGTGATTTTACTGCACTATTCCTGGATCGGTAGATAGTGCTAACAGATTACGATTACGAATATCAAAGTAAATATCATGCGGAAGCGTAAATATAATATTAGACTTACTCATGGGCCGATTAAGCCGAAATCAATAAATTGCAGCGGAAGAACGAAGCACACCGATGGGACCTTCAGGACATGCCCACAGGCAGCCAACTGGAGGTTCGCGACTTAACCCTTGACATCTCCATCTTCTCGCCCAGCTTGTCCAATCTTGTTGCTGAGGCGAGGTGATTTGTTTTCTGATTCTGAATTCTGTCGCAAAAGCAAGTGTGAGCTTGGTATGCATTGATTCGGGTCTTGGCTTGCCGTATATACATTTATGGTCAAAGCTTGGTATGCAGCATTTTATGTGACTCTAATTACTCGTGTTATAGTTTATATGTTTACTTTAGAGTATCTATATGTCTGGGAGATTATTTTGATGTTTGATACCTAGAGCTATTATATTTTTATCATCTGGATATTATTATGACCTTTTAATTTGAGTGCTCTCTGGAATTTAGCTGACATTGCTATTTAATGGAATAGGTCACCTAGGTTCGTTTAATGGTGACATGATAAATGTTAAAACATATATTTTAATTTCATGAGTATTATAGTTTTAATATAACATCCAATTTATTTTCCTTAACTTTAACCTGAATGCATTTTTAGTTGAGATCCTTATTAACCTTGGACATTAAACATAACCATCTTTTACTAATGTCCTATTTAATAATTAGTCTTTTAATTCATTTATGCAATCCACATTAACTATTCATATTAATCCAAGTTTAAATCTTAAACATTCTCATCTATATTCTATAAATTTTTAGCATCTGTTACTAATTATTTTCGGATTTCCCCCTTTTTTATTACTGGAATCACTGGCAAAAATTTAATTAAAAAAATGTAAACCTCTAACTGCTATTGCGTAGAGCGGAATCGAACTGGGTCATTGGGGTGAACACGCACTCGGCTAGCCACTTAGTCTCGGGTTTTACTGGCGACAAGAAGCGAAGAAATGCAATTGAGCTGAGAGTGCAGGGCTGAAGCAATATATCTTTGCAGTGCAGGGCTAGCCACTTAGTCTCGGGCGTTCCTCTCGGTCGCGGCTAAGCCTCCAATCCATGCGCCGCCTCTCCCCCGAAACCTCCCACGCGGTGCCTCTCCCCCGAAACCTCCCACGCGCCGCCTCTCCTCCTCGCCGACACACAAAATCTCCGATCCTCGCCGCCACACAAAATCTCCGATCCTCACTGCCCCTCATGCCGCCCCTCGGTCCGCCGCCCCTCGTCGCCCCTCGTTCGCTGCTCCTCGGCGCCCCTCGCCGCTCCTCGGCGCCCCTCGTGGCCCGTTCGCCACCCCTCGCCTCCTCGCCGCTCCCGCCCCTTGCCACGCCTCGCTCCCGCCCCTGCCACTCCTCGTTCCGCCGCTCCTCCACCGACTAGATCCGGCCGCCTCATCAGTCATCACCTGTCGTCCCTCTCCGCCGCGACTGCCACCCCTCTCCACCGTAAGCAAAACTCAGGTGAGCCTCCTCCGGCCGCCTTATAGTCTTCTCATTGTTGCAACGATAGATGGCTATATGCGTAGATTGATTTGTGCTTATATCTTGCAACGTCTCATTCCTGCAAAGATCCTTGTTCACATTTATTACAGGTTCATTGTTTCCTGAAAACATGTCTGCAAAAATATCAAATAAATGCACACAAGTTCACATTTTCCTCTCACTTCTTCCTGGAGCAAATTTTACACAAAAAATCATCGTCAGAATCTTCTCCCAGAGTATTGTATGGAGGGACGACTCCATCAGTAATGTAAGTGTCATCTGGGTCTTCGTCTTCATCAAACAGGTCATCGTTGTCAGGTTCAGGCATTGCTGTTGCAAGAGCCTACTCAATAACACAAGCATCAACACTAACCCCGTCAAGGCCTGACCTACTCCAAGTTGTCACATCTTCATTTTGCTGTTCAAGATTCATATCTTCCACTCCTACAACAACTAAGTCTAGATCGATCTCGCCCACCTTCTCAGTACCTTCTCCTTCAGGCATGGCAAACAGGTTTCTAGGCTTCATTCTAAGGACACTGCACCAATCTGGTTTCTTTGTGTTTTTCACATAACACACTTGCTCCGCTTGTGTGCTTAGGATGTAAGGTTCATTTGAATACCGAAACCGAGTGATATCAATATTGATGACCCCATATTGATCCTTATTGTACCCTCTAGATTTGCTCCTACTTGCTGCAGGGACATCAAACCAGTCGCATTGGAACAACATTACTTCCTTCTGATTAGGAAAATCAACGCAGATGATTTTCCTAAGCACGCCATACCAGTCCATGTTTCCTGTACTCGCATCGCCCCTTCACAAATACACCACTATTTTGAGTAGTTAAGAAGTTCTCTATGGAAGAGACCCGGAAAAGGAAGCCATTTATGAAACACCTGTTGAACACATGAGCCCGATGGTCTGGACCGCGAGATAGATAATAAATCATGACATCTATTTCCCCTTGTGCACGCAAGTATCTTATCTGCGGTTAGCATCATTTTTAAAATATATTAGGGACTAATAAATTAACATGTAGCATTTCCAAACTAAACAAAGAAAATATGGATAAATAAATGACTCACTTTATGCTCAAACCATGATACAAACTCCTCCTTGTGTCTTTTATCAACATGCCGAGGGTTGGTTGTCTTCAGCTCATCCATATGCACACTTCCCACATCAATTGAAAATACAGTTCATTAGTTACATATATATTTTACACATTCATGAACACCATAAAAAATCAATTTTGAAAAATAGCTTACTTTATCCATGGAGTGACCTCATCACAGTTGGTTAATATGTAATGCCTCATCCTCTGCATGTCAATATCAGAAACGTTCTCGATAGTACTTCCTTTCCTATCAGTAGTCAATGCTCCCAAATATACTTAGCCCGATGGTGGTTCACTAGCGATGGCGCTTTCATGACGCTCGGGCGATTAAGCTTGGTACTAATATTTTCAAAGAAGCGAGCAAAATGTGAGGCACTCCTCGGATATATACCCTCTGCTATTGAACCTTGAGTGCGCTTTGTTCCTCACATAGCCTTTAAGAGTACGAAGGTACCTCTCAACTGGATACATCCATCTATAACACACAGGGCCTCCAAATCTAGCTTCTTCAGCAAGATGAACTAGTAAGTGCATCATAATATCAAAAAAAGCTGGTGGAAAAATCATCTCCAGCCGACAAAGGGTCTCCCTAATCGAAGTGCTTAGCTTTTCAATTTCTGAAAACTCCAACTCCTTTGAACATAGTGAGTTAAAGAACCTACTTAGCTCGATCACTGGGATGACTTCATCTTCAGGCAATATGTTGCGTACCACTAAGGGCAAAAGTTTTTGTAAGATTACGTGGAGGTCATGAGTTTTAAGTCCAGAAAGCTTGCAACCATTGACGTCCACACATCTCCTAATATTTGTGGCATAACCATCAGGAAACTTGACACCATGTAAAAATTTGCACAAAACTTCCTTGTCATCCTTACCTAGAGAGTATAACGCTGGTGGCAAGGTGTACTTACCCTTTTCGAGCACTGGATGTTGATCTTTCCTTATACCCAAATGCTGCATATCAAGTCGAGCCTTGTCACTGTCCTTGCATTTACCTTGTAACTCCAGCAAAGTCCCCAGTAAGCTCTCACATATGTTCTTCTCAATATGCATGACATCCAAATTATGTCGTATAAGCAATGATTCCCAGTAAGGAAGCTCAAAGAAAACACTCTTTTTCCTCCAGTTGTGCTACCTTTTTTCTTCGTCACGTTGCTTCCTTTTCCTTGTATCCTTTCCAAAAGTCACTTGCTGGAAACTCTCATACTGCTGCTTCACCTGCTCACCACTGAGTGGCACTGGAGCTTCCATGGTTTCAGCCTTGTTATTGAAGCTCACCTTGTTCCTTCGCCACTTGTGGTCCGAGGGAAAAAATCGGCGATGTCCCATGTAGCAATGCTTTGAACCATATTTTAGCCACAAGTAATCAGTATCCTTGTGACAATAAGGACAGCAAACTTACCTTTTGTGCTCCAACGGATAACATCGCATATGCGGAAATCATTAATTGTCCATAGCGAATTGCATGTAGAGTAAAATTCTTCTTCTCCTTCTCATCCCATGTTTCAACTCCTTTAATCCATAGCTCATGTAGCTCATCGATCAGAGGTTGCAAATATACATCAATGTTCACTCCAGGAGATTTAGGCCTAGGTATCAACATCGACATCATCCAATAAGGTTGTTTCAAACACAACCAAGGAGGCGAGTTATAAGGAATTAGTATCACGGGCCAACAAGTGTAATTAACATTCAACATCCCAAATGGATTGAAGCCATCGGATGCAAGTCCCAGCCTAACATTACGTGTATCCGAAGCAAATTTCTTATACCTTGTATCCACGTGCTGCCATGCCAATGAGTCTCCTGGGTGCCGCATTGTCCCATCACGGACCAATTCTTCCTTGTGCCACCGCATCAATGATGATGTTTTCTCTGACATATATAATCTTTGCAGTCGAGGAATAAGTGGAAAATACCTTAGAACTTTGCAAGGAGTGCGCTTCTTCTTTGCTCCACCACTTTCGCTAGACTCGCCAATCTCATCAGAATTTGTGTTGTTCTTCCACCTACTCTCACCACATGTTGGACACGTGTCCATATCATCAAACAGCCCACGAAATAACACGCAGTCATTCACACAAGCATGGATCTTAATGTAGTTGAGGCCAAGGTCACGAATAACCTTTCGTACTTTCTCCATAGTGTCTGGGATACAATGTCCTGGGGGGAGCACATCCGAGAATAGGCTAAGTAGTTGCCCTGTGGAATGGTTACTCCAACCACCCATGCACTTAAGCTGAAAGAGCCTGACAATGAAAGATACCTTGGTAGCCTTGGTGCAACCTAGATACAAATCTTGCTGCGCATCTTCCAACAAATCAAAGAATTTCTTTGCACTCTCATTTGGTCATTCATTTATTATTACCATCGTTAGCACCCCTTATTATTGCGGACACTGATTCTTGGCAAATGATGCATCATCTGCTGTGCCTACATTTAGATCCCTATTATCATTCCAAGGTTCAGCATTACCTTTCTCTTTGACGAAATTCTCATCAAACCCTTTAGATAGCAAGTCCATTTGAACCTCGGATTTTGTTTTGTATACGACTCCACGACACCTTGAACATGGACATGGTGCAGTTTCTGATGCATAGGTGCCTTCAAAAGTAGTATCAATAAATTTCTTGAATCCTGCTAGCCACTCAGCTGTTGACTGAGACAACAGCATCCAACTCCGATCATCATCATGTGCCATTAATTCTATCTTCCAAATGTCACAAGACTTTATTTCCTGCAGCACGTTAATTGAAGGGATCACGAAGCTTCTAAAAACATATGAATGTCTACGTTTTTTCATAATTGAACAATTCAGAAAAAAAATTCGCAATGCATCAAGAAGCTACTGTAGTAATTAAATTAATAGCAAGTGTACGTACATGTGATGCGGGAGATTGCCCGATCTTCACGGCGTAGGATCGATGAAGATAATTGGATTCGTGCAACCTGACGAATCGATAGCGCTAACCACTGTTAGAACAGCAACCTGCGACAAAAAAAAATTCACCCAACCACACGCCCGTGGTCCCGTCTACCCGACCACCAAGTAGATGCGCCGTTGTTCCAGCCCTAGATCTGTTTTGTGCTCTCCCCTTACAAGGCTGCGAATACACGAAAAGATATAGGGTAGCTTGGCGACTCTTATCAGAAGTCGGTCCTTCCCAAGACTCCGACTCGGCTCGGCTTTTTTTTTATTTATGTTCGGACGCCACATGAATTAGTACTAGTAGAGTGCCCGTGCTAACGCTACGGCGGCATTTGAGGGATGCACATGAAAACAACCAAATGACAACCTTGCAGTGAAGACTACCTCTAGTTGCTCAGCAGCAGAAGACTACCTCAAGTCACACTTATTAAGACTATGTTTCTTAAAAATGAAGTAAATAGTGAGATGTGATTGAGTAAATTCCATAACAAAAGTGGGTCAGTGTACAATGTGTATTTTGACAAAATACCACATGCTTATATAGTGCAAAGGTGCCCAACATTCCATTTAAGTTCAGTGACCAAAGCAAAATTACTTTTGTAATCTTCCAAAGACAATCCTATTTTTGAACCGCAGGACCATATCTTGAAGAATCACAAAAGAGGGTAAAAGAAACAACCTAAAACAAATCTATATTAACAATACTAAAAACACCCTCCATAACCCTTTAACATACTCCTATGTTAAAAACAATATTAAAGAAAAATGAACCTTTGGTGGAAATTTGAAAATATGAATATGGCAATATGCTCACGATCCGAACCAGAAAAACAGAAGCAACATATAATGAATCCAAATGGGCATAATCGAGGTAGCCCTATAGATAGTGACATGTTTCGCTGTCCAACAATGCGATGGCAGCGATCTTCACTTGCCGATCCATCCAGGGGTTAAAATCCATGTCATGTATTATAACCATATCAGCTCCTATTAGATTTAACCCCTGGCCTCCAGCTCTTGTGGAAAGCAAACATGCAAATATAGAACGATCATTGTTGAAAGTGTCCACTATGGTCTGTCTTTCAGTTACTGGGGTGCTGAAACAAAAGGCTTATCAGTTAAGAATTAGGCTACAATTCAATTCAAAAATTGCTGAGGAAAGTACTAACCCCCATCGAGACGCCTATATGTAACTCCTATTACTTCCAATGTCCATTCAAGGATATCAAGCATTGTGGTCCACTGGCTGAATATGAGAACTCTGTGGCCATCATTTGCTAAAGAAGGTAAAAGCTCTGCTAAGGCCTGAACAAAAAGTAGAAATTAATGTAAAGCATGAATTGTTAACAAAATATATTACAGTCCCAAACATGCCTCTATTGAAGCTATTGTTGTAAAACAAAAAAATGCTTTTTGTTCGATATAAACTGCATAATTAAACATGTAAATAAAAAGGCTACACCTGACATTTTGCTGATCCAAGAACATGCTCATCTGTTAGGGCACCCTTTGTACCAGCATCACCATATATGAAATTAATAGCTGGAGGCGAAAGTGAGAAACAAATGACATAAATGCACGGCAGAACAGATTAAAACAAGATAAATTTTGGACACAAGGGATGTGTCTCAACAACAAAACCATGGTTTGCCCAGTGGAGCTGTTGATAAAATACAGCACATCCATACAATTCACTTGCCGCAACATTTAATTATTTGGCACATAGAAGAAACTAACACCAAGCATGATAATGGATACGACAAGACAATGCAATATGTAAGACAATAAGACCCACTATAATTCAAGAGAAACGAAAGAACAATACTTGGTGGATAGCAAAATCATTGTAGTTCTTTAGCTCTTGGGTTGCTCATCAAGGAACATTCAAAACCAAATGCGCCTTTAGGTACAACAACCTTGCAATTCGATCAATATCTTTGACGCTGTAAATGCGCCTTATAAGCAAAGGGTGATTCTCAATCAGGAGCAATGAAATAACATTTGAGACAGATAAATATTTTCCTGAAATTTTGCATCACAAGATATGCTCACCTTACGAAACTGCATAAAATAGTTTGATATTTGACGCTTTGGAATTAATCCAACAACGTTATTAGAAAATTTGGTGAAGACTTTGCACTACGAGCCCGACAAGCGGCATGATATTCATTTATGGCAATCGTTATAAGCTTGAGATCGCTCGAGCCCATGAAGACAAAATTAACTCGCAACACACAATCGATGCAAGTTGAAACTTGAAACACCAAGAAGAACAACCAATTTCGATGGCTAAGAATAAGTCCATGTACATGTTGTATCTTTGGAACAAGCTTTGCATAACATCTGACTTCAAGCATCTAAGAATAAATGGACCTAAAATGGACTTTATACGTGAAATTAGCTCATGATCTTCTGCATTCAATAGCTTCTTCAGATCAACATCTCCAGTGGCAAATACATCAGGCATCATGAACTCCAATAATGACCATAGCTCCTGCAGATCATATCAAATCCAAGAGCAACTTCATGTAAAAAACTACCCAATATGTGGTAATTTAAGATGAAAAGAAATGAAGTTTAAGCAGTTGGAGTGCCTATTTAAAAGAATCATGATAGAAAGCCATCGAAATTCGGTGCTTAATATTTAAACTAAGTAAGCAGCAACCATCAATCCATAAGTTAAAAACATGATGTACAGTGAACAGCATTGACATGCAAGCACTATGTACAAAATAGGAACTTTAGATACTAAATTACTGATTGATTTCAAGTAATAGGGCTAAGCATATGATCTTGAGCAATTTTAAACTATAGTGCTAGCTAGAAATCCTTAGCTGACTTGCTGATGGTGCACATTCATGCCTTTGTGAATCTTTGACTATGCAGAATATTTCTAAAATGTGCCCTAACAAAAACATACCATGCTTTTACAGACAGTGGTCCGTCAATCCATCTCTCCATTACACAGGTAGATATATTGCTATCTATGACATATTTCTATATATGTAATTACAAAAGAACCACAGGATGGTACATGCTGAAGAACTAACTTAAACCAAATACCTGTTGGCAAGACTTACATGCAAATCATTTTGGAGTGGAGTTCCGTCAAGATCACCACGACGAGCATGTTGTGCGACACCATAAGGTTTCTCCATCAGAAGCTGCCTTTATCTTTCAGCACATGTGCTTCATCCATCAATACACAACTCCATTGCCATCTTTTGAGTGCCTTGCGATCGTCCTTTTGTTGAGCGCTACATTATGGATCAAAGTAGCACATAAATTTTCTAGTAAACATGCATAATCATTAATATTCTCAATAAGATATTCTATTCTTCACAAGAAAGGAATAACTACAAACCTCCATCTTTCAAAAAGCGAGTAGCCAACAAGAAGGACATTAAATGGAGGTGGACAACCGGCCTTGCCTAAGGAGCTTAACTCCTTTGAGTAGGCAGTCCTTCCAGCACCATGAAACATGATGATTGAAAATGAAGGACACCACTTATTAAGTTCCCTTTCCCAATTTTCCAACACAGAAGCAGGGCACACTATTAGATGTGGACCTGGGTCGTTATACAGATGCCGCAACAGAGTAAGATAAGTCACAGCCTGTAAGAATGAGAGCAAAGTTCAAACGTTAAGAGATGAATTGGTGCTAAAGTATAGGGCATCCTACGACCAGTTTATTCTAAGACATGCTCCAAATTTGAACCAACATTCTATTATGACACAGTAAGAGTGGATTGAATACAAAAACGCCTTTGAATTTGAACTAAACTTACATCTTAATATATTAAATGTGTAGCTAGCATAATACGACATTTAAGTAACTATTATGACATTTCATTTAACAACATACCTCGCTAGATTGTGCTAATTTAGGATGGCATGTTATGTCATTAGTAATGTACCATGCTTTCTTCTTTTCTTTTACTAAAGATTGTAAGGTTGCTTACCTGGACTGTCTTACCGAGACCCATTTCATCAGCCAAAATTGCTGTAGAAAAAAGAGATAAGTCAACGATATATAATGCAAAATAATGCTGTTGCAGAATAGAAAGCTCTAACATTTAACTTCAATCCATTAGAACATGATAGAACAAGGTTTTTGCAGGAAAAAAGTGTAGCTCCAATAATCCATGGAGCACCTGATAGTTAGCACCTAAACACAGGTATTTTGAAGAGTTCTCCAGTTGGGCTACCAGTTATCATTGTTCCATAAGCCGTGATTCACCCTACAATCAATTGGACATACCTATATATAAAATTCTAAAAGAAAACAAAAGGTATTCTAGCATCCAAGTGCTTTCCATCAAGCCAACTGCCATTTCTCACAATGTAAATCCAAATGATCTAACAAAAAAACAAATAGCTGCTTGTTTCAGAAGACAAAAGCTGCAGACATAACAGCATGCTTACTTGTAAACTTCATGTTATCATGTACTTACTACTTAGGCAAGTAAGCGCCTAAAAGCAAATGATCAACAAACAGTGGGGTGAAATCTATCGGTCAATCCATCAATTGCAATCCTTAAGTATAGCCTACTTCATTGACAAACAAAGCAACAAGCATGTTCAAGATCAAAAGCTCAAATCACAAAAAATTCACCTCCGCCAATGCTTTTCCGATGCAACAGTAGAAGGAAATTGACCCCCACGAGCTGGTACGGCTTCAGCACCGGCTCGAACTCCGGCACCTCGCTTGTGCATGCAGCATCCACATCTTCCTGTTCCCAAATCCCATTGGATCAAAACACCAGTTATTCAAGCCCTGTAAACTATATCGACACAGACAAGTAAGCGAACCTGAGTAACAATGCGGCAAGTGCAGGTCTCAGCATAACTTTCGCAATTCCGTGTTGAAGAGCCGTACAGTTCCTGTCGCAGATCAGCTGAAATGCGTGCACACTTGCGTAACGCCTTCCCCACCACGTCCCCCTCACCATCCTCCACCTCCACCCTCCTCTCTGCATTGTAGTCCCCGTCTTCGTCGTCCTCGCTCTCCAATTCCGACCAATTCACCCCATCATCCTCCTCTCCATCTCCCACCTTCACCACACCCGCGCCACAGGCCCGCCATGCCATCATCGTCCTCGATCACGGCGACGACCAGTTGCGCGGCTTGGCCGCGGCAGCGTCGGCGCGTGGTGGTCGAAGTCATCATCGGCGAGGTCTAAATCTTCGTCTTCCTCGAGACGCCAACGGAGGCGGTTGCCACTGTCGACCGGTGGTACGGCGCGCCAAGACATCCTCGGCGGGAGGTCGGGTCGCTGCCGCCGGGAGCCCCAGGTGGCGGCGCCGTGGAGGGTTTAGGGTTGTAGCGAAGGACCCGATGGACGGAGGGGCCCGCGCAGGGGCTTCGTGCTGCGGGCGCTGAGCACGCCGAGCTCTTCCGCGCGCGCGCGACCGATCGTCTTCGCCAGGTCGAAATCATCGCCGCCGGAGAGGACGACGGTGGCGGTGCTGGTGCGGCGCGGAGGAAGGCCTAGGGTTGTAGCGGAAGGAATCGATGGGAGGGGAGGCTTGAGGCCTCGCTGGCGTCGTGTTGGGGCGCTGCGCGCGACCGGTCGTCTTCGCCAGGTCGAAATCATCGCCGCCGGAGAGGACGACGGTGGCGGTGCTGGTGCGGGCGGCGGAGGAAGGCCTAGGTTGTAGCGAAGGAATCGATGGGAGGGGGAGGCTTCGAGGCCTGCTGGGCGTCGCGTTGGGGCCGCTTGAGGACGCGCGAGGGCTTGAAGGTGTGGTGCGACCACTCGTCGTCGCCTTTGGATCGTTGGATATGAGTGGGTAAGGAGAGAGAAAGATGAGAATTGATCCTTAATCGTTGATTTCATTGGTTGGTTTTCCTGGGGACACGAATTGGTATGGACGCAGAAAAACTCATGACTGCTGGGGGCATAATTTGGGGTGATCGTAGGAAAGAACTGAACTGGTGGATTTTAGGGGTAGAGATCCGAACTCTCCAAAGTCACACCGCACGGCCCACGTCCTCACGCGGTCACGGCGTCACGCCCACCTCCTCACGCGCGCCGCCTCCTCGCTCCTCCCGTCCACAAGTCACCACCTTCGAGTCCAGTCCCAACTCACGCGCGCCGCGCGCCGCTGCCCAAGCTTCCAGATCCCTCGACTCGCCGCCATGGCGCGTAAGAAGATCCGGGAGTACGATTCCAAGCACCTCCTCAAGGAGCACCTCAAGCGCCTCACCGGCATCGACCTCCAGATCCTCTCCGCACAGGTCAGTACCTCGTGATCTCAAACATTTTTTTGGTGGATCTTCACATTTTCTGCGGCCGCGCTTGATCCGGGCGCGTGTGATTTGGGCTGGAAGAGCGTAAATATCCGAATTTTATGAGCGGCTTGCCAGTGATGCACTAGCATTCGTAAAATTTAGGACCAAATAATTTGTTGTTTTTGTTGCTAGTATAGTGTGGGAATGGGGATCTAGCTACAGATCGTGCGAATTTGCGATCTATCGGGTGATAGGTTTATGAATGGAAATGTTCCTCGTTCGATATTTTAGGATAAACTTGTAATGGCTGCTTCAGTTTGATCCTGGCAGTTGTATTAGGTACGAATCTTGCAAAACTATTGCTTTCTTAGTTAGATCTGAAGTATTTTTAGCTGTGTGATTTGTTTCTTCAGGTATGTGTAAATCATTTAGTTATTCCATCAACTGGATCCGTAGGCGACGACAGTGACATTAAGCTTGTTGTTTCTTGCGGATTGGAGTAATTAAGTAACCCTAAAATAGAATTTTGTCCTGATGCAGTGTGAGTTCATCTGAAATAAATAACAGTACCTGGGCTAGGAACAAAAAATAATAATTTCTTTTGTTACTTTTGGAACACCAATAGTAGGCATGACTGAAATTAACAGATTTGAATGAGATATATTGTACTTTGGGTGATTTCAGTATTAATAATAGTTCCGATATTTCACGTAGTGTCTTGTTGTTTGATGTTTGATGATATTTATTTGACTGATTTTGTAAAATGCTCATTTAAAGGTTACACAATCAACTGACTTCGCGGAGCTTGTGAACCAGTAGCCATGGCTGTCAACCACAAAGTTGGTTGTGAAGCCTGACATGCTGTTTGGGAAGCGTGGGAAGGTGACCTTGTGGCCCTCAACCTTGATATTGCTCAAGTCAAGGAGTTTGTGAGGAGCGACTGGGAGTTGAGGTAGTTTTGTTATGGAATTGCTCAAGTCAACCAGTTAACACTTTATCCTTTATGTGCTTGATGAATTGAGCTATTTTCGATCTATGGGGCTATTCACGTTGAGATGGGTGGCTGCAAGGCTCCAATAACAACTTTCATAGTTGAGCCATTTGTGCCCCATGATCAAGAGTACTACCTTTCGATTGTGTCGAAGAGGCTGGGCAGCACCATTAGCTTTTGGAACTTTGTAAGCTTTGTAACTTTGTAATCTTTTGGAACTAAAGTATAAGCTTTTGGAACTGTAATCATTCGTATTATTCGTCTAAATTATCCGTTTCCGAGCCGAATCTGTTACATATCCGTCCCGACGGTACCGTATTTGAAACTCCGAATATTCCGAATTCGTATTTGTATCCGGTCTTACCGTATTCGACTCCGAATCCGAAGAAAAAATATGGGTTAGGATATGGTTTAAGCAATATCCGTCCGAATCCGATCCGTTTTCACTCCTAATCCCACTAGCTAGTGCTAATACAAATATTTTTCTTTTCAAATAACGGAAGTTGTCTTATTGCAACGACAGATAGTTTTATATATCAATGACTAACAACTGTGGCAATACAACCCTAGAAGATGTAACGATCTGAAATTTCGTGGCAACACAACCTTGTTATTGCAACGAAAGATAGTCTTCTATACCAACAACTAACAATCGTGGCAATACAACCCTAGAAGATGCAACGAACCCAAATTTCATTGCGATAGATAAAACCCTATTGCAACGCAAGCAACGATTCATGCAACGAATCAAATCCGTTGCAAAACTGTCCAGTATTCGCAACCATCAGCAAAAGCGTGGCAATAACGTCCACATGTTGCAACGCAAATCAACCGAATCACAACGCAAATTCATTACGTGGCAATATTCTCAAGTACTTGCAACTGTTTTATAAATGGTGGTGATAGCACCTACCAATTGCAACGAAATGTATGGTAATCGCCACGCAAAAGTATCTGTGGCAAGATGGTCAACTATCACAACCAAACATGAATTGGTGGCAATAGCCCCTACATATTGCAACCAATTCCGTGTCGTTGCAAAGTTGATCGTGGCATTAGGGTCAAAACCTTGTAGTGTAACTAGAATCTAAAATTCAACATAAATTTGCACATAAAATAACAGCCTGCAATTTGCTAATTTAAAATGAAATTAATTTGCAGAATGTAGGTTCGACATGATCAAAGTATTGACTCACCTTGGTCACAGTTGGCTTGGTCTTGATC
Source organism: Dendrocalamus sinicus (assembly GCA_036346575.1). Lineage (NCBI taxonomy): Eukaryota > Viridiplantae > Streptophyta > Magnoliopsida > Poales > Poaceae > Dendrocalamus > Dendrocalamus sinicus. The sequence goes on from CM070672.1 coordinate 16,013,340, forward strand.
GTCGAGAGTTACTTCAGCTTCTTCCTCCTGGGGCTCGTACGCTATTTTTATGTTGTGCAAAAATTTGGATAAAAATCAGTAAACCGAACAAATTCTCACAAAAATTCAAATGAGCTTCAAAACTTATGGTTTCAGTTCCATTTGATAGATATTGAATTTAAATGAATTTAGAAATTTGTTTCACTCAATTTGGAGTTAGAATGAATAAGTTACGCCTTTTTGAAGTTCTCAGCTTTAGATAAATCTGAGAATAAATAAAATTCTAACAGGTGGGACCGGTTACTATTTAGTTTAAAGGGCAGGGCCCACATGTCAGTGAGCCACTTGTTATTAACTACTCATCATCAGTATTAAGTACCCATATTAGCATTAACTTTGTCTTAACCGGTTTTAATCCCGCGGCTGCTGACGACAATGCGGTCGTAGCTCCGAGTGGTCATAAATTATTTCATAGTCGTAAGCCCAACTGTGTGGTCACAAACAACTTCATAGTCGTAAGCCTAACTATGTGGTCGTAAACGACTTCATAGTCGTATGCCAGGGGCGACACGACGACGACTCTCCCGGAGCGCTGACCAGGGCGACGTGACGGCGACACTATGCAGCGGCACTGTGGTGGTCATCAGCAGTGTGGGCGAGGCAGGTGGCGACCGACGGAACTTCTTGCTTGTACTACTCCCTGTAGGTTCTTCTCTGGTTTGGAAGCTTCTCTTGCTCTGGTTGGTGTTGCACTATGTGTGTGACCTGTCCTGGGTTGCTGGGGCTGTCACTTTCATCTGAATGTGAGGTGGTGATCTTCTTGGGGTGCGTTGTTTGGTGTCTGACTGATCAGTTTGGACCCTGAAAGATGCTGGCAGCGAGGATGCTCAATGCCTTCTTCAACGAGACGCCGGAGTTCGAAAGGCAAATGGGGTGCATGGCCGGCATATTCCAGATATTTGACTGCTAGCGGATGCTCACTGCACAGGCCGGCATCCGGCAGGCGAAGAAGGGGCTTCCTCTAGGTAAGAAACAACTTGTGTTCATTGGGCTCTGCACCTTTCTACTCTGTTGTGTTCACATTGAGTTGCTGTGTGTCAAGTTCCAGCATAGTCCTTTTTCTTGATTACTGTTAAGGACTGTTTCGGAGTTTTTAATCACACACTCTGAATTATTAGCTGCGACTCATTCTGCTATTGTTGACTAGATATTACCAAGTTTGCTGGTTTTTGAAAGAAAATTTTGCATCTTGTATTCGTTAAAAAAGAAGTCCTTTCAGGTTATCATACAAAGTTTGGTAGTTGGAAGGTTCCATAAAACAAATGCTTGGTTGGTAAAATTATTTGTTGGATCGAAAACGGCGACAGAGGGGGGGTGCATGTCGTCTTTAAAATTTTCCGCCCCCAAAGTATTCACGAGAATCTCAACTCAACAAAGAAATGAATTTGTCACGGCAAGGGAAATGAAGAAATTCATTGCCATGGCAAAGAAACAACAATAAAAGTTGTCACGGCAGAGGATCAGCAAGATTTGCTACCACGGCAAGGAAATTAGCTGCCACGGCTGCCACGGCAAGCATACCGGATCAAAGTGCTGCCACGGCAGCTGCTGGCCGAGAAGAACTGCTGCCAAACAGCAGTAACCAGCCGGAAACCAAAACCTGCTCTGAACTGAAAAGTTTCAGCAAGAAACGGTATCAATTTCAGCAAACTGAAAAACTGAGAATTTGCATGTAAAACTATGAAAATGGTGGAATCTTTCCATACTTTTCGGCACAAAGTAACTCCAAAACATGCTAAATAGCAAGAGGTCTTGGGAGAACAAAGAAATCAAACAAAAGACCAAGAATTTCAGATTTTCACATAAATCTGAAATTTTACCCGAGCTGACCCAAAAATCAAATTACTCCCCAACCTTTAATCCTTTGGCTATGAAACTTTGAGGATAGCTAAAAGATAGCCTCTGGACTCTAGGTTTCAAATTTCAAGCCATCTCGCAAAGGGAATTCATAATAGCATCCAAACCCTAGAATGAGCAAAAACTGAACAGGAACAGCTCAAAATCCAAATTGCTATCTCTTCACTGATCCCTTGGCATGAAATTTTTTGACTAGCTAGTAAATAGCCTATGGACTCTCCATGTCAAATTTCAAGCCATCTAGCGAAGGGAATCAAGAGTTTCTCCAAAAACCTAGAAACTGAAATCATGAACAGAGGGAGGCCAAAACTTAAAACTGAAATTAAAGCGAAGATTGCTCTTGGGAAACTTGATCAAATGATCTTGAGGCCCTATCCCATCGCTGAGCAACCCATTTTGCACCACCACAGCAAGAACCAACTCAAAACTCAAAAAACTCAAAAATCAATCAAAGAGGCATCGAAGGCCAAAAACACCAGAGAAGCACGATCTCAAACAAAAGCTATCTTGGATTGATAAAGGGGAAGAGAGATACATGATTACAAGAAGTATCAGCTCATACAATCTCTACAACCCCATACATGCTTGGAATGATCAAGAACTCTCCATCCTTCAAAGAATAGAGCTCTCATATAGAAGACATCGAAGGGGACACAGCCAACAGCCTTCCTGTCTCTCCCACCAACTAAAGACTAAAGCCAAAAACAACCCTCTAAAGCCTATTTTGACTAAAGTAAACCCTAGAATCCATAAGGGGATATGCAGCCATCAACATCTATTTATAGCCCTTGGCTAACGGGATTCCAACCCGTTACGCCCGCTGGATCCAACGGAGCCCACTCCGCTTGTGCAGCCTCGCGAAATTACCGATTCGCCCCTCCTGCACCTTCCGGGAAGCATCCGCGCTCCTTGTCGTCCACGACTCACAACCACATCGAATCTCAGCCGTCTTTGACACATCCGACCGCTTCGACTCGACACCGCCCGTGTCTAGTCCGGTCACCTCGTGTCTCACCACGACTCGCCTTGACGCCCCGCAATCACGCACAAGAAACACGCCAAATAGCACCGCTCGATACATGAAAGCGTAAATAGCATAAACACATCATACTTACCTATGATGAAGTTAAAACATGTCGAATCATCGGAATATGCATCCTAATCCCACACGACCAAGTCCGTCCGACAGAGCCCGATTGCACCTCGTAACGCCAAGGTCCGAACCCTCAAACCAAACTCGACTCTCCTAAACCGATGTCAATTATTCATCATAAGCACGGGATGACCTCCACATGGTCTCTCACTATTCAATAGTATAAACTGGTTTTGTTGAAGATATACCCAAAGTGGAAGTTGGAAAATAAGTTTTCTTGAGAATGGCAGAACAGAATCCTGATTTTATTTGAACTTTTCTTTTACTGACAAGAGACAAAGGCTAAGGCTTACAGAAGTTTACTGATGTAAGGGGAACATTTAATCTATAGCAGTGGTACTGTAAGCAGTAAAAAACAGATTGCTTATAGTAACTGCGATCATACAAGCATTTCCTTGAGGATGTACTATGTCAGCACATGACTACTTTTAGCACTATATGAACAACACATTGACATAATGACAGCCAATGAAGTGGGTTTTGGTACGCATAAGTAGCATGAGGATATCTATTTGCACTGACTAAAGAGGACAGCTGAACAGTTGGTTATTAAATTCCATTTATGTAATGAAACTTAAGAGGACAGATGAACATCTGATTTTTAAAATTTTCATTCTTGTAATGATAGATTAACTGAAGAGGGTAGCTTAACAATTGATTATAAAAAATTCATTCATGTAACAATAATGAATAATAGTAACGAAAACGTCAGCTTTTGCCCCTCAAATCCATCCATGTTGTTCATTATCAGCATAACATGATAAATTGCTCTATTTTTTCGGTTTAGATTTTTGGCAACAATTATAATGTCCTTCTATTTTCTGCAGTCTGTAATCCTTCAAAAAGCATTTTTGTGGCGGGACTAGCTCAACTCTTTTTTTTGTGGCAGGGGGGTGGGGGTGTCAGGAAAACCATTCTACATCCATCAGAAGTACATTGGACATATCAAAGAGAGGGTTCTAATCTATGAATTGATTTTGCAGGAGAAAACATTCAGCAAAAGTATGACTGAGAACAGAAGCCTTTCAATAGTCTTCAGGAGCTTGTTCTTCCTCTTCGTGCTCATCGTTCTCATCACTTGATGGCAACAAATCAATCCAACAGGAGATTTCATATATCAATGGGGAGCTCTTTGTGCAGAGGCCACTGAAGATGTCACCAAGTTTGAAATGGTGCCGATATGAACGCTAAGTCCAGACAATCAAACGTCCGTTTTAGAGACATCGTGAAGGACTCCCATCAAATGGGACTCAAGTGGTCTAAACTGTAATGACCTCAGTGAAGGAGCCAAGGAGAAGTGAGCAGTACAAAGACTCACTGAGGCCATTGCTGCTCTCCAAATCAATGGACGGGATCTACGTCATTGGCATCGATAGGAGCAGCAAGGTCCCCTGTGAATGTCGAATTGTCGACGAATCCAACAGACGTTTCCAAGGGTAGTCACTTTTCTTTAATGACTAGTGTATGTGCCCATGCGTTGCAACGAAAAATCAAATTTTACAACTAATTAATATCCATGCTACATACATTTATCATGGGTATACAAATATAACTTCAATGCAATGCTCTGATTCCTCAAAAACAATTCTAGAAACCTATGGCTACTGCAACGTGTGTTAATACAATAATAACGGTGAAACAAATAGAAAGTGTCATCATCAGGTCATTCAAGAAGGCTAGCATATTTTTCTTTCAACTGGAAATATACAATAAATTATAGTAGTCCTAATGAGCATATCTTATAAATGAAAAATTGTGTCCTCGTACTCTCTCTAGTGGGACAGTGTTCCATAAACACGCCAGCAATGCTGACGATGATGGGCGTCGCCGTGATCTGTGTCTACGTTGGCCTACTAGTGATCTTTGTCTGTATATATGTTGAATTCTTAGTTTCTCTTCACAACAAAGCAACAAAGGAAGATAGGCTGAACCTTTTTTCACGACTATCAACAGTTTTCTTCTGGTAATGTCTCTTTGGAGTTTGGAGGTTCATATATGTCAAAAATCTCGATGATTATATTATATATGACAACGCAAGCTTTTACAACAGAAATATGCAAAAATTCTCGGGTTTGAAATACATGGGAGCTCTTGTTTATCCCGATCAAGTCTTACACTACGCGACCAGTAAATGGTTCTCTGGTGAAATATGGGGTGGAACGTAACAAGATCTGTATCTGGACCTTGTATCTAAGCCATAACAGCCTTGCGGTACCAATAATATCTTTACACATAAATCCCAAAGCTGTCCTCTCCCCTGCCGGTATTCTATGGATGATTCTTTCTGATCCGGTGACATCCGGATCAGGCTTGTCCATTTCCCTGTAGCTTGCCAAACGAAACATGGCGTTAAAAACGTATCAAGATTTCAATGGCACCATTGAGCCATGGTTCCAGAGAAGGAATGACATGAGTTTTTGCTAAAATAAACTTTCGTTAACCAGATATGATGCAAGGGTGACACTAAAGACCCTACCAAGATTTGAACAGAAGATCTTTTACAATTATTGAAATGTAGAGGAGACCTAAGGCTTAGTTGGCACTTGTTTATTGATTCCTTACCTGACCTCAGAAGACAAGGCTTCAACCTCCAAAGAGGAATCCTGGGAGCTATGATCGCCATCCACAGCCCAACTGCTAAAACCATGTCATGTCATGGAACTCTTCCTCTATAATCCCTAGTCCTCATAGGAAAGCTTTATCTGCAATCCCAAAATAAAAAATAATCTCTGGAGAGCAATTTAAAGAGATTCACTATAATTTTCAAAAGAGGACATATTTTGTTATTATGTATGTAACTAAGCTGTATGCGTCGATGCGACATGATACATCCCAAACAAAATTTGCTGCAAGGCTTGCCAAGTGGAAGTTACTTGCATAGTGCTTCCATTGGCAAAGATGGTGGCAGCAGATGGCTAAAACAAGGCCCCAGAGATGATGATTGTCACAGCCTTTTTCTTCTGTATGGCTATATTGTTCATGAAGATAGCACATTATAGTCATGTCTGGAGAGAAAACACAAGCCTTCTTAGATACATTCAGCTAATTTCATGCATTTCTGCATCAGTATATCTGAACATGAAATCCTCGCATGATTTTCAAATATAATCACCTGTTGCAGGTCGGCATAAATGTTTTCCAATTGCTAGATATCGAACTCCACTTATCGCATCTATTCCATGCAGATTCAAATCCTCAATTGCATTGTTTTTATGTTATGTATCAGTGCTTATGTTACTATCTTGAAGTACAAGATTTGAGTTTATGACAATTTTGGTTTAAGAGTGCAAAGATCTAGAACATGTAGATAAATGAACAAATGAACCAGCTCACTCGCACTGTTGCACATAAAAATATTGAGTGCAAAAGGTGCTCGCAAAGCATTCAAATGCCCTTATGTCAGCTAGCAAAAGGTACTGCACCTTCCTGTCCGATGCACCAACAGGAATCACTCCCCACTACTGAACCCTCACAAAAATGCAGTCCTCTTTGACATTGGAAGAGCATTTTCTTGTAACCAATTAATAATGCAAAGAAAATACAGTCCTCTTTGACAACATGTTTACACAAAATAGTCATGTGCCCGTGCATTGCAACGAAAACCCATACTTCATACAAAATAACCGCTTTGTTTTTATTACACTTATCGATTATTGCACGGACGTCTCTTGAATCCATCCGTACATTTATTTTTTTTACAATCTTGTAATCTTGTCACATGCTAATGAAACTTTCTTAAGCTAAGAAAAGTGTAATGTTTAAAATGGATGTTGTTGTGGCTACTGACCAAACAGAGAGAGAGAGTATGGTAGTGGAGAGTTAGGTGAGTAATGGCTTAGGGTTCTCCCCATGGCTGATATTGTATTCATATACCCTCTTGGGGAGTGCTTTTACAATAGTACCCTTACATTTGAGTATCCCCCTCGGGGGCACTTATGTCATTATACATGTCCACTTTTGGGCCTTACAGCCTTCTAACATGCCCACTGGGCTTAGGTGGGGGTAGAGATGGCAACGGGTAAATACCCATCGGGTATTGCTATTCCATACCCGCACTTCGCTTAGGTGTAAATTTACTCGTCGGGTTACCCGATCCATGCACGCGGTAGGAAAATTTACCCATACCGCATTCGCTGCGTATTACTACCCGACGGGTAACCTGCACCGCAAGCATACCCGGTTCAACACATAAGAATGTCATCAATTTAGACATTCATTAATCATACATGCCAAGCACAAAAGCGCCTAATGATCAAAATTAGTACATCACATAAACATACTTGACATGACCATATCAACATATGACAAACAAATAAACAATCAACAACAAGTAGATAATAAAATTAACATTTGAGTGGGATGTCTAGTTGTCTAATGTGGGTATTCATTACTCATGGTAGGCGGGTATGGGTAGTATATACCACACCGCACTACTACCCGGCGGGTAGAGGATTTCGCCAATAACGCACTCCATGGGTACATAAAATTTTCCATACCCGCTCTTTATCGGGTAAAACCCGTCGGGTATTCGGGTATCGGGTACCCATTGCCATCTCTAGGTGGGGGCCACCCCTACAACAGGAGCCTCTCATGGTGAAGGACTTCACGGGTCGAAGCCATGCTGCCGAGCCCTTTGGCCCCCTCCGTCCCATCGACCTGTGACCCTCGATGGACTAATACACCTTCCTTGTCGTTAGAGCCGGTCTTCGCGCTGATGGTACGGGAGTCGCAGTGTCTTCCGCTCCCGGGGCTACGTGGCCGCAAGGTCGAAGATGCCAGGGAGGCTGAAGGCCTCGACGGAGCCGAGGTCAGGGCGGGGACTGACCCCGCGCCTCGGATCGTCGTGGGCGCGAGGTAGGGCTTGCACAGCTTGTAAATGCGCTTTAATGACGCCCGGAATCACGCCGGCCCTTATCTTGTCGTGCGCATCGCCGCGCCATTCTCGCTCGCTTTGCATCGATGGGGCACGCGCAGCCGTGATTGGAGCGCCGTGGGATGTCAGCGGTCACACGACCACGGCCGTTTGCGTCAGCGGTCACACGACCACGGCCGTTTGCGTCTTCCCCAGGGAAAGTGGACACGCGGTGGGAACGCATCGGCGCGTCCCGCGCTGCCCGCCCACCTACCGCCGCCTGCCGCGGCTGTCAGCGGTTGCACTGCCCGATCGTGGATAGCAGAACCGCTGTAATTCCGCCGTTTGGTCTTCTAGTTGCGGGGGGATGGGGGGACTTTATAAGGTGTCACCGCGGGCATGCAAACGCTCCTCTTGGCTGCCTACTTGCTTGTGCTTTGCTTTCGTGTCCGTTTCCGTGCGCAGCCTGCTGCTACTTCCGCACCCGCTCCTGCTCGTCGTCGTAGTGGGGAGGGAGAAATGGCCGCGCGCGACGACCGCCAGGCTGACGGTGGCGCTGCCTGCGATGATCCTGCGTGCCGTCTTAGCGGGAGCGCATCGTCGAGCCAACGCTGCCTGACACCGCCACCGGCGGAGTATCGCCTGGTCCTGCGCGGCAAAAGGCAAACCAACCATCATTGGGATGCCATGAAGAAGTCAAAGGGCCGCTGCTCCCGTGTGCTGGGACGAAGTCGCGTCACAGAGGAGACCCTCCAAACCCTTCTTCGGGAGAAGAAACTGGAGGATCGTGCCGGGGCTCGTTTGCCTGGGCCTGATGAGACAGAGCCGAACCCGGGGGAATCGGAGGCAATCGTCTTCGTGGCGTTCTTCGACGCCGAGCTTCGGATCCCGTCGACACTCTTTGTTCGCAAGGTGCTACGAGTCTATGGGTTGGAGCTGGCGTAGCTGACCCCGAATGCGATCGTCCGGCTGGCCATCTTCACCTGGGCGATGCGGACGGAAGGTACCCGTCCTAGCGCCGATTTGTTTGCCATCCTGCACGACGCACGCTGCCAACCAAAGAAAATGGAAGGGGAGGTGTATTCGAACTTCGGCAGCGTGAACTTCGTGTTGAGGACGGATTGCGCGCATTTGTTCCTCACGTTGGCTACGCGGGAAAGTGGGAGTCTGGCTGGACACGGTGGTGGTTCTATCACCTTGTGACGAGCACGAGCGGTCTTCGATGCCGGGGAAGCCGATATCATTCAACATGCGCAACCTTGCTGAGGAGTTCACCATGTATGGGATAGCGCCACTTTCCTGTAACTGGAAGTACGAGCGACGGGGGCCCGACCGGAAGGATGGTATCCACCCAGGAGTGTCTTTGCTCCATAAGCCCTCCGCGCCGTGTAAGTATCACTGCCATGGGCCACGCGCCGCCTGGGTGCTTGCAAACCCTTATGTATGACACTCCGCCTTCGCGTGCAGTGCGCCGGCTAGAAGATGCGGAGCGCGCGATGGTTGCGATTCTTGGGCCGTACACGACGAAGGAGCGCAAGGCGCGTGAGTCCGCGACTTCCTTGGCGAGGCAGGGGCGGATTAACCGGGTATGCGAGGTCCTGGAGATTCCCGTTCCGGAACGCCCGGTGCTTGTGGAAACGCCAAGCGGCGCAAAGGCGGGGGCGCCGTCTTCGCGGCGCGATGTCCAACCGGAGACCATTGTCTTCAGCGCACCGACCATGCCCCCGGTCGAGATCGTGGAGACGACGGGCAAGACGGGCGCTGAGCCCGAACTGGCCGGTTCGGAGAGGCACCCTATTCCCGAGCCTCGTTGTTCTTGAAGATGATGCCTCGTCACCTCCAGCGGCAACCGTGGCCTTGCTGCTCACAACCGCTACCGTGGCTACTGAGGCAGCCGCGGAGGCGTCGCCTGCATCTCTGAGGGCGAAATGCCCTCGGGTGGTGCAGTCACCTCCGCCTTCGAGAGGCCGGTTCAGCGTGGCAGGCCCAGTGACCGGGGTATTGGTGCCCAGCGGGGATGTTGCTGAAGTTGAGGGGGTTGTTGCTCCTCAGGCCAGCGAGGTGGTCATGACCCAGGTAGGGGCCCAGCGGAGTACCGCGGCAGGGGGTGCTGGAGGTAGGTGTGGTTTCTTTTCCTCCCGCGACTTCGCGAAACTCTCTCCGATTTGCTCGCTCATTCAGTCGTCGACATCAGGTGAGACAAGGTCTCCCGGATGAGGACAAGAATCGAGCAACGGGGGTGCCCGCGAAGTCTTTGGGCTAATTGAGCAGGGGACTGTGTGTGCTCTGAGTGTTGTCGAAGGCTCAGGCGCGGAGGCTCTAGGGCTTGGCGTCTCCGACTTCGTTCCTCGGTGGGAGACACTTCGCACCTTGAGTGAGGTGGCGGAGTACGCTAACGGCCACCTGGATCGATAGGCGCTGCGGTCCTGCGGGCGACCTTCTTGCGCTTGCGCTGGGTGCCTCGGAGATGAGGGTAACTATCCCTGCTCGTGTTCCATGTCTTTTGCTTAGCTGATGGATATCCCTTGCTCTTACGCCCTTGCAGACGCTTGCGATCAGCAAAGCCCTCGAGGAGACCCGCACTCACGAATGGAGGGCGCTGGAAGACCAGCTGCGTGCCGCTGACGATGCCCACGCCGCCAAGGACGAGCACATTCGGGTGCTGATGGCGGAGCGTGACGAGTCTATCTCCGATGCGCAGTTGATAGGCGCGAACGCAAAGAGCGCGGTGCTAGTGGCACAACATGCGACGGAGGAGGCTCAGCACGTCGCGGCGGAGGAGCGGACCGCCGTTCTACAACAAATCTCCGCACTGGAGGCAGAGAAGGAGCAGCTTACTGCTTCCCTTGCAGAGAAGACCCTGTCCTTGGACAACGCATCTACATCCGCCTGGGGGGCGATGGAGTCTTTGGAGCAGGCCTTCCGGGAGCTTTCTGTGCACGTGCAGGACGCCACTCATAGCCGCCAAGACCTGATGGAGATGCTTGGGTGAATCGAAGAGGGCTCGAGCGTCGTCCTTCGCGGCGCCAAGGCCTTTGGCACCCATTGCGGCTACATGAGTGATGGCCTTGCTCTCGCCCTGCTGCACGCTGGTGGGTTAGAGCATGTCAATGAGCTGGCAAACCCCCAACTTGACCTGCCTGCTCGGCCCGGGATGATATCTCATGCGGTTTGCGTCGCCCAGCCCGCCATCCAAAATTTTCACAACCGGATTTGGAACTACCTCGGGGAGGATGCTGCCACGGTTGCGTTGCGGCGGATGCTGCACGATGAGGGGGATGTGCTCCGCTGGCTCGAAGAAGTTCCTCGGCGCAGCGAAGGCAGCGCGGACGCTCGTCACGGTGAGGATGGTGCGGACTCGTAGGAGTGGTTCCGGGTTTGGGTGCGTCACGCGCCATGTATATCTGTCTGCTATTGTAATGCGACTCCTGTTTTGTATGAGCTAAGCGACAGTTGTCCCGTGCTCTTTGTTGTGTATTATCTTTGTGAGTGGGGTGCCATGTAGGTTCGGGTCCTCAGGCTCGACCCCTCCCCTCGTGCCAATTGTAGTATGCAAGCATGCAAACGCTGCACGCCGCACTTCCCGACTTGAAGTAGCGGGCGATCGCGTGGCGCTCCGCCCCCGCCTTTCAAAGGGTGGCAGCGAGCTGGCGCCCGATCTAAATGCCGCGCGCGCGCCCGCCCCTACCCATCGGGCGGTGGCGGCGGCCGGGCGCCTAAGTCGGCGATGACGCGACGCCCGTCCCCTACCCATCGGCGGTGGCGCTGGCTGGTGCCTAAGTCGGCGACGCGCGCGCGCTCGCCCCTACCCTTCAGTGGTGGCGCGAAGCGGCGCCTAAGTCGGCGAGACGTGCAAGCGCTCGCCTAAGTCGAAGTAGACGTGCGAGTGCTCCGTCCCCTACTCTTCGAAGCGGTGGTAGCAAAGCTGGCGCCTAAGTCGAAGTAGATGCGCGAGCGCTCCATCCCCTACCCTTCGAAGCGGTGGCAGCGAAGCTGGCGCCTAAGTCGAAGTAGACGCGCGAGCGCTCCATCCCCTACCCTTCGAAGTGGTGGTAGCGAAGCTGGCACCTAAGTCGAAGTAGACGCGCGAACGCTCCGTCCCCTACCCTTCGAAGAGGTGGCAGTGGAGCTGGCGCCTAGTCGAAGTAGTCGCTCGCCTAGTCGAAGTAGGGGCTTATTCAAGCCTGGGCGTGTGGGAACTTCAACCATGTCTTGTTTATACTCCGTGGAGTACGCGCCAGAACTGTGCCTGTGCGTGCGCGGGGATATCCGCGTCTTGTTTATACTCAGTAGAGTTCGTAGGGACAACATCCGCATCTTATTTATACTCCGTAGAGTTCGTGCGCGTGCGGAGGCGTCCCCTCGTTGCGTCTGATTTAGAGTCTGTAGACTGCACGCGAAGGTGAACCTCCACGCGTTGCGGGCGGTGAAGGTGCGTGCTGAGGCGGACCTCAACGCTACGTCTTATTTATACTCCATGGAGTGCGTGTGGAGGCGGACCTCAACGCTAAGTCTTATTTAGAGTCCAGAGACTGCGCGCGGAGGCAAGCCTCCGCACGTTGCAGGCGGTGAAAATGCGTGCGGAGGTGAATCTCGGCGCTACGTCTTATTTATACTCTGTGGAGTGCGTGCGGAGGCGGACATCAATGCTACGTCTTATTTAGAGTCCGGAGACTACGCGCGGATGCAAGACTCCGCGCGTTGCGGGCGGTGAAAATGCGTGCGGAGGCGGACCTCAACACTATGTCTTATTTATACTCCGTGGAGTGTGTGCAGAGGCGGACCTCAACGCTACGTCTTATTTAAAGTCCGGAGACTGCCGCGGAGGCAAGCCTCCACGCGTTGCGGGCGGTGAAAATGCGTGCAGAGGTGGACCTCGACGCTACATCTTATTATACTCTGTGGAGTGCGTGCGGAGGCGGACCTCAACGCTACGTCTTATTTAGAGTCTGGAGACTACACGCGGAGGCAAGACTCCACGCGTTGCGGGCGGTGAAAATGCGTGCGGAGGCGGACCTCAACGCTACATCTTATTTAGAGTCCGGAGACTGCACGCAGAGGCAAGCCTCCGCACGTTGCGGGCGGTGAAAATGCGTGCGGAGGCGGACCTCAACGCTATGTCTTATTTAGAGTCCGAAGACTGCGCGCAGAGGCAAGCCTCCGCGCGTTGCCGGTGGTGACAATGCGTGCGGAGGCGGACCTCAACGCTACGTCTTATTTATACTCCATGGAGTGCGTGCGGAGGCGGACCTCAACGCTACGTCTTATTTATACTCCATGGAGTGCGTGTGGAGGTAACCCTTTGCGCGCTTTTGGTATGAAACGAGAAAAGTTGTGCGAATGGTGAACTTTATTAAATTCCCGTTTGCGCGGGTGAGCGGTTAGAAGAAGTGAGGCACTAATCGCTGGCCACTTAAAGGTGGAGACGACCGCAGCTGTCGTTGCCCGGTGGTGGGAGTGCACACGTTTGGAGCCTCTAGTGCCCAAGCGGTTCACGCAAGAGCGTGGCGAGGCGTTCCCCGAAGCCATCCAAGGTCCTTGCGCTTGCACACTCGACTCAGGCATAATTCCGCCACAGCCTGTCTGCGTTCCATGTGTGGCAGAACGTCTGCCCGTCCAGCATGGCTAGGCGGTATGCTCCCTTCTATAGGACTTCCACGACGATGTATGGGCCTTCCCACCTAGATTCCAGCTTGCCTACCGTCTCCGTGTGGAGCGCCATCTTGAGGATGAGGTCCTCGGTCGAAATTCGCGCGAGTGCAGCGAACGATCCCGAGCGCGCACCATCTGTTCGTGCGTACTTTTTGACATGCTGTGTTGCACTTGCCCGGTCTCCGTCAAGGAGGTCCATGGACAATTGGCACTCTTCTTCTGGCACTTGAACGAGGACCCTTCTCGAGCCGGCTTTTATTTCCTCAGGTGTTACTGCCTCGTCGCCGAAGAGGAGCTTGAATGACGTCAACCCCGTTGGGCATGTGACCGTTGTGCGGAGGGACCAGAGGACGCTGTGGAGTTCGCCCGGCCACTTCCCCTTTGGTAGTCCGACAAGGCGCTTCTTGATCGCAGCGGAGATAGCGCCGTTCGCCCATTCTACCGCACCGTTGGACTGTGGGTGTCCAATCGAGGCGAACCGGAGCGTGATGCCCATGTTGTCGCAGAATTCTTTAAATGGGGCTGCATCGAATTACAGACCGTTGTCGACGGTGATCTCCCTGGGCACGCCGAATCGGCATATGATGTTCTACCAGAGGAAGCATTGCATAGCTGCCAAGGTAATCTTGGCCAGGGCTACCGCCTCTGGCCACTTGGAGAAGTACTCCAAAGCGACCGCTATGAACCGCAGGTCACCGGGGGCCCTGGGAAGCGGCCCCACGACGTCGATGCCCCATCGCACCAGCGGCCATACCGGGGGTATGGGATTGAGGCTTGTCGGTGGCCTGCGGATGGCCCGTCCCATCCATTGGCAACCATGATAACGACGCACGAGATCTTGAGCGTCGCGACAGACTGTTGGCCAATAAAAACCCTGCTTGAATGCCTTGCCCACTAGTGATCTTGGTTGAAGATGCGAGCCGCAGAGCCCCGCATGAATTTCTGCGAGGAGCTGCTTTCCTTCTTCACACGAGAGGCATCGCAAGAGCGGTGCGCAGACCCCCTTTTTGTAGAGCGCCCCGTCAAGCACCTGGAAGGACCTAGCGTGGTGCTATAAATGCCGGAGCTCAGTGGGGTCGTCTGGCTCCGCGATGCCCTGTAGAAAAGCGAAAAGGGGTTCCCGCCAGTCACCCTGCTGGGTTATCTGGTGGACGAGGGCTGCATCACGGTTATCCTGCGCAATGGCTACCGCTGGCAGGACCTCATAAAACGCCCCACCGGGAGTTGGGAGCTGCTGACTAGCGGCCTTGGCGAGGACATCGGCTTGCTCGTTGTCGGCCCAAGGGATGGCCTTCACCGTGACACCCAAAAAGTGTCGTTCCTTCGCTCGTACGGCTGCTAGGTACTTAGCTAGCTCCGGGTCCTTGGCCTGATATGACTTGTCCACATGGCCAGCCACCAGTCGTGAATCGGTGCGGACGAGGACGCGCCTCGCACCCATCGCTTGAGCTTCCCGAGGCCAAAGAGTAACGCCTCGTACTCAGCCGTGTTGTTCGTAGCAGGAAATGCTAGGCGTGCCGAGTACAACAGGCGCTGCCCCTCAGGTGTGGTAATAACTGTTGCGCCCGCAATGCCATAAGCTCCGTCGGTGTTGAGCATCCACACCGGGTCTTCGGATTGGAGGACAGGATGAGCTGGAGGGGTCCATTCTGCGACGAAGTTCGCCAGAACTTGGGACTTGATCATCGTTCGGGAGGCATATGATAGGGAGAATGGAGCAAGCTCGGCTGCCCATTTGCCGATTCGCCCCGTGGACTCCTTATTATGCAGCATCTCCGCCAGGGGGAACGAGGATGGCACCGTTATCGGGTGGGCCTAGAAGTAATGTCGAGCTTTCTTGAGGCCATGACCAGCGCGTAAGCAAGCTTCTCAAGCTCTGTATACTGCGTCTTGGTGCCCTGAAGGGCCTTCGAGACAAAGTACACTGGTCGCTGGAGAGCACCCTCTTCGAGGACAAGGACGACGCTGACCGCCGTTGCCAAGGCGGCGAGGTAGAGTAGGAGGGGAGCCTCTGGTGCTGGGGCCACTAGAGTGGGAAGGGTTGCGAGGTGTTTCTTGAGGTCGTCGAAGGCCTTTGTGCAGTCGTCGTCCCAATGAAACCCGTCGCAACCGCAGAGAGTCTTGAAAAATGGCAAGCCCCGCTCCGCTGCCCTGGACAGGAAGCGACTTAGGGCCGCCATGCGGCCGGCCAGCCTTGGACCTGCCTCGTCGTCTTGGGCAGTTCCATGCCCAGGATGGCGTCGACCTTGTCGGGGTTCGCTTGAATGCCTCGCCCGGACATGAGGAAGCCCAAGAGCTTGCCCGCCTGCACGCCGAAAACACACTTGTCCGGATTGAGCTTGATGCCCACCTTCCTAAGGTTGTCGAAGGTCTCCTAAACATCCCGACCGTGCGAGGCGAGCTACTTGGTTTTTACTACCACGTTATCCACGTAGGCCTCCACGTTCCTCCCGAGCTGGGTGGCTAGGGCCAGCGACGAGAGGCGGGTGAAGGTTGCGCCCGCATTCTTCAAGCCGAAGGGCATCCTGACGAAGCAGAAGGTCCCAACTGACGTAATGAAGTTGGTTTTATTTTCATCGTCCTTGGCCATGTAGACCTGATGGTAGCCGGAGTAGGCATCCAAGAAGCTCATGAGCTCACACCCCGCGGTGGCGTCGACCAGTTGATCTATGCGCGGCAAAGGGTAGTCGTCCTTCGGGCACGCCTTGTTGAGGGCGGTAAAGTCGATGCACATACGCCAGGCGCCGCTGGCTTTTTTTGACCAACATCGGGTTGGTGAGCCAGTCCGGATGTTGGACCTCGCGGATAACCCCCGCCCGAAGGAGCTTCGCCACCTCCACCTTGGCCGCTTGCTGCCGGTCCATGGATGTTCGGCGAAGTTTTTGCTTGACCGGCTTGGCGTCAGGGCGGATCGCCAGGTTATGTTCGATGAGGGCGGGTTCACACCTTTGATATCCTCCGGGGACCATGCGAAGACATCTGCATTGGTACGAAGAACCTGGAGCAAGTCTTGCTCTACCTCCGTGGGAGGCCCTCGCCGATGGACATGAACTGTCCTTCCGCCTGGAGGGGCACTCTTTTGACTCCACCCTCCGGGTGGGGCTTAGGTGTCCATCCTGGAGCGGATGGTGTGTCCGCCGGGCACTTGTCGGTGAAAACGTGCACCTTGCGGTGCAGGCTCCCAGCTTTGGTTTCAACACTCCTAGCCATGTCTTGGTTGCCGAAGACGGTGATGATACCCCGCTGGCTTGGGAGCTTCATACACAAAAAGGCGTAGTGCGGGACCGCCATCAACGGCCGGCCCAGTATGGCATTGTATGAGTGCGGGATCTCAACGACGTCGAAGATGATATCTTCAGTTCTGGCGTTGTCGGCCTGGCACAAGGAGACTTGGAGGCGTAATTGACCCAAGGCCTTCAGTGGTTGGCCTCTGAGGCCTTGGAGAGGGGTCTCCAATGCTTTTAATAGACTCCGAGGTACCCCCATGCGATCAAGGGCCTTCACGAACAAGATGTTTGCGGAGCTCCCCCCGTCGATGAGAATGCACCTGACGTCGCAGCCTGCGATGTTGGCCTGGATGACCTAGGGATCTTGGTGGGGGAATTCCACGCCCTGGGCATCGGCTGACGTGAAGGTGATGCTGCGATGCAATGTCCCTAGAGGTAGTTGTGGCAAGGAAATGCTTGACGAAGAGCCTCCAGTGATGACGCTAACATCGCGGCGTTGGGTCCCTCCGGGGGCCCCAACGCGCAGGGGACTTCCTTGCGGCCGCTATACGTGGGGTACTGTGGGGGTCAGCGCCTCCGGGGCCTGTACTTGGGCCATCGCTTGCCGCAATGCCGCGAGTTCGATGCATGTCCGTGTGAAATGGTCACCGTAACCATGCACCTCGCACCATCTGCCGTAGTCTAGAATTTCCTGCGCCGCGCGCAGTTTCTCATCGCGCTTCCTCCGCGTCCCCCTCCAGGGCACGGGGTTAAGGTGGCTTCTCGGGGGACACCTTGTGCGGCGAGGGCATGGCAGGGCCTACGGGGCCTCCGTCGGTTACGCCGGGGCTTGCGTCTATCGCTCGGCGAGTTTTGGTGTGCCCCAGCATCGGCGCATTCAAGAACGTCGCCCGCGGACGCTTGCTTGCATTTTGTCCTCGGGTCATCCCTTACGTTTCCTCCTTGCGACAACTCTTCCGCCTGGTCAGTGTCGGAGCCATCGCAGTTGCGTCTTCGCGCGTCTTCCTTGGCCCGGGCGCACTCTTCCATTTTGTCGAAGAGCTTTGCCACCGACTTGAGTGGCTTCCGCGCATTATATTCGATAAGCGGCCCTGGGCGAAGACCCTGTATCGCTGCATCAATGATAGTTGCTTCGTTAACATCCTTGACCTGGCAACGTACCCTGGCGAAGCATTTGTAGTAGTTGCGGAGCTTCTCCGAGGGCTTCTGTTTGACGGCGAAGAGCTGATCTGCGTTGGCACGCTCGACGTAGTTTCCTTGGAAGCTTTTGTAGAGGCGGTCGCGGATCTGCTCCCAGGCGTACATGGAGTTTGGTTTGATGGTAAGAAACCAAGAAAGATCCACTCCTTGCAACGCGAGGGGAAGTCCCTTCGCCTTCGCAGCGTCGTCTCCGCTGGCTGCTTCGATGGCTGTCTCGTATACGCGCACGAACTCTCAAGGGTCTGTATCGCCTGTATACGGCTTGATGGCGCTGGGGAACTTAAAGTCCTCCGGCCACACCGCTCGTTGCAAGCCTGCCGAAAGCGGAGACTCCGAGTCTATGCGTCGCAGTGGGATGTGGCTGGACACGACTGCGCCGCGACCATCTGCCCTCTCCGGAGTGGGCTCCGATGCGACTGCTGGTGGGATCTGCTGGCCCCAAGCCTCTTGTATACCTTGCATAGCTCCGCGGAGATCCGCCAACTCCCGTCGGAGCGTGCCAAGGGCCATCAACAGGACGCTGCCTCCCATGGGCGTGACCAAGGCCGCTGGTGCATCCGGGCATCTTGGCGGGACACCGGCAGCCACGGCCTGTGCTATTGAGCTGATGAGGGGGTCGGGCGCCGCAGCAGCGGTAGCGGTGGTGATGGCGGGATCAGGTGTCGCGCCATGAACACCGATGTTCGCGACCGCCGTACTCGTACCGCTACCCGCACCTGCAGTTGCCCTGGTATTGACGTGAAATCCCATCGCTCCTGCCTTCTTCTTCTTCGCCACCGATGATGAAGCCTTCTTTGGTGCCATCCTCCTTCAGATCTGGAAGCTTACTTTTGTCCTCCCCACGGACGGCGTCAACTGTTGTGGCTACAGACCAAACAGAGAGAGAGTATGGTAGTGGAGAGTTAGGTGAGTAATGGCTTAGGGTTCTCCCCATGGCTGGTATTGTATTCATATACCCTCTTGGGAAGTGCTTTTACAATAGTACCCTTACATTTGAGTATCCCGCTTGGGGGCACTTATGTCATTATACATGTCCCCTTTTGGGTCTTACAGCCTTCTAACAGGCCTACTAGGCTTAGGTGGGGGCCACCCCTACAATAGATGTAATGATTGGATTGAGCATATTCAGAACGTACAAATGACAATATATAGAAAATAAATAAGCATGTGTATACTAAAATAATCGAAAACAAAAAACTATTTTCATTTAGAATTTTGGATTATACATATTGATTTGGATTTAATTTAAAATTCATCATCAATTCAACTTCAATCGAAGCTTTAACAATCCAATTTTTGTTTCGAATTCTAATTTAAAATTTTGTACTTTTTGAATGCACACATACTAAAACTATTTAAACTGAGCTATTCTTGTACATTCGAGTAACACAATTTTTGGAACTTTAGTTCCTAGCTTGTACATATTTGAATACCACATATTTTGGAATTTATTATTCCGACTTCATATATATTAAAATCAGGTGTTTGAATTTGTAATTGTATATATTTGGATACCTTTCTTGGAATTTTTATTTTGAAATTATTTTTTAAAAATTTATTTTCTAGTTTAAACGTATTTGGATGCCACGGTTCTTTTAGATATTGTATTTCCGAATTGGCAGGGTGGCTGACATCCTTAATCTCAACTATGTGTGCATGTACAATGGGCCGACCTTGGGCAATGAGAGCATGTACGTCCCTTAGAGCAACTCCAGCAGGGCCCCTACTTGAGCCCTCAAACCTCATATTTGAGGGCTTGAGGCAAAAATAGAGGTCCAGCAGGGCCCCTACTAGAGCCCTCAAATTTGAGGAGCCCCTCAAATCCCCTCTTCAGCCCTCATTCCCAGGGGCCCCCTACTCTGGCTCTCATCCTACCGTTGTTCAGTTTTTTTCCCCGCCGCCCGTGAAATTCCCCGCCTCCGCCCGTTTCCTCGCAGCCTCCGCCGCTTCAACTCCCAGATCCCCCGCCGCCTCCGTTCGCCCGCTCGCCGCCTCTCCGTCTCCGCCTTCGCTCGCCCACCGCCTCGCCTCTCCGTCTCCGCCTCCGCTCGCCCACCGCCTCGCCCAGCTCCTCGGCTCGCCCGCCGCCTCTCCGTCTCGCTGGCCCGCCGCCTCCGTTCGCTCGCCGCCGCCTCGCCTCTCGTCTCGCCTCGCTTGCCGCGCCTCGCCCAGCTCCTCGGCTCGCCGCCGCCATGCCCGGCTCCTCCGCTCGCCGCCGCCTCCACTCGCCCGGTTCCTCGGCTCGCCCGTCGCCGTGCCCGACGCCTCCGCCGCTAACGCTCGCCGGCGCCTGCCTCCCCGCTCTCCTCCGCCCGCCTCCCCGCTCTCCTCTGCCCGCCTCTTTCCTCCCGCGCCGCCACCGCCTATATTTTTGGACAGGAGTAGTGCTAAATATTTAACTTTTTCTAATATAGCACCAAATTCTAAGATTTGTTTCAGTGCCATATAATCTGAGTTTAATTAGCACCTATTCCCTCATCTGTTGGTGTTGTTGCTGAGAAATTTCTCTCTCCTATGGTATTGAGAAGGGGCCATTTGAGCCTATTGAAATAGGATAATGTGTTTCCAAAGAAACATCTACATCCTTACAATCTATTTATTCAAATCTTTGTATCGGTAGGATTGATTGTAGAGAGGAACACAACTTCATACATAGATCGGGACTCTGGGTTAGACAATACAGGAGTGAGCTTTCTTTCTGTCTTCTCTGATTATTTTGAGATTTTCAAGTTATTTATTTTTTCTGATTAATGTGGAAATCTTTGTATTCGTAGGATTGATTGTAGACACGGAATACAATTTCGTACATATATTGGGACAGTGGGTTATACAATAAAGGGACGAGATTTCTTTTTTTTGTTTCTGGATATTTATGTTTTCTGATTAATGTACGCATTTTTAGTTCTTTATCATAGGGTTAGCGGGGAGATTTCCAATAGAAGATCCATTTACAGGATAGCAGTAATTCAACATCTTCAATTTTAAACTGCATGACATCAAAACGTATTTGCAAAAGATATCTTGTATTTTTGTCTGGCCTCTTGGTTCATATTGATTTTGCTGATCCAGCGTTCCAGCCTGCCAATCGATGCCCAACAGCATGCAACTTGCATGTATGAAGTAGTGAATGGAGTGGAAACTGCAAGGTGCAGTAGGTTTGGTAAAAATGAAGATAAATAAATAGTTTTCTTCTAGAGTCCTACACGTTGCTTGCCTTGATTAACTCGGTTAGTGTTGGATTCGGACACCTTTCATTGCCTAATAAGGATATATACTTCAAGTAATTGAATCGATCTAATATCTGAAGCAGACGTACAAAGCTCTATATATGTTCACAAGATATCTCTTTTTTCAGATTAATGTGGGATTTCCTTGCTATTCTTTTCATTTTCAAATTACACCTAGGATTAACGTGGGCTCCTAAAGAGCCTTCGGTTAGTGAAGAGAAAGATAACACTGTGATGTTGTATAAGCATTTCATATGCACCACTACTTAACTGTACCACTTTGCCAAGCCAGACCCTCTAGGCTGCCAATGCAACAACCTGGACCTCTTCGAGAGTCGTCATTTATCCAAGTTGATACCATCTAGGCTGCCAATGCAACAACCTGGACCTCTTCGAGAGTCGTCATTTATCCAAGCTGACATTTACGGCCTCGATGTTACTGTAGAAAAGATTATCACAGACAGTTAAAAAACGTCATCACAGATGGTTTTGTGAGCCGTCTGAGTTTATGAGTCAGTAATGATATAAGGTCATCACTGACGGTTTTCGAACAGGCTGTGATACATACTATCACAGACGGTAATTAATTCATAACCGTATGTGATAGTTGACTATCACAGACGATTTATAGTAGAAACTGTCTATGATAGCTCATGAATCACAACGATTTTAACTACAAACCATCTATGATAGTCAACTATAATGAGAAAATTGCCCTACAAAAGAGTTAATTTCCGTTGTCCAAACCATGTTTGTGCCTTTCAAGCTGTTAGTTTTAGTTTGCAAAATTGAATTTGTGTTTGTTTTAGCTTTGTCTAGTTGCTGGTCATATCTTTGGTACCATAAACTTCAAAAAAATTCCGCGTCCAAAACCATCTAGAACACACCAAACCATAAATTTCCAATTTTTCAGCTAGAAGACTCCCCTTTCTGCTGCCGCCACAAAAAATGATATGACTTTTGTTTTCTTTATCCTTTTCAGTGAAACCACTGCCATTAGATTCATAACCTCATTGTACATCTGCCCATAAAATTTAGCTTGATTCCAGCAAGTCAGTTAAAAGATATCTATAGTGAAAGTTGATCCAAATTTTTGGTTTGAATCTGCAATAGGCACCAGTTATGATTTTTGTGCAAATTTTTTGATCAGTTTTCAGAATGTGGCCCCAAAAGAAAAACTGTAGAAAAATCCATCAGGAAACAAATGAAAAATAATCACTGAAATATCGGCATATGGCAAAAAATTACGGCCAAAATACCAACATACTGTCTTGTGGACAGAAATCTTCAGTTTCCAGATTTGGATCAATCCTTGTGCTTTTTAATTCTAGATTGCTTTTTTTGGCCTTCAACTATCCTTGTTTGATCAGCAATATAGCCTAAGTGCTAGATACAAATTATAATTTAGTTATGTGTAATTTCTGAAATTAACTGATTGTTCTCCATTGCTACATATCTAGCCTTGCATGCTACACCTACTACTAACCGAATAGGTGCCAACCTTGCAATCACTTTACACATCACTTGGGTGAAAGTTGTCACAAACCAGCCACTGGTTGCACCACATACTTTACACTGGTAAGATCGTTGCAAGAGCTTGGTAAGAGCCCTAGTGTTGATGACTTGATTTGTCATGGTGGGAGTCTATGCAAGTGTTAGTCATGGGGAGTCCATGCATGTGTTTGTCATGGGTAAGGTCCATGCATATGTTTTACTAATTGAGAGTCAAATGCATATCATTTGTGTTTGGATCGATTACTTTGTTCATTGGTGTGTTGGTGGTTTGATGATTGTTATGACCAGTGGCAAACTGGCTATGGAAGGGGTCCTGAGGCCATAGCGTGCCGCTTAAGTCAAGGTGGAGCAACACCTTAAGCCAAGAAGCACGAGAGAAATACAAGGATCGTGAGGAGGCAATGTGTGCAAGTGGTGTGCCAATTGATCTTCTGTTCCATCCATGTCTATCTTTTCTTAAAAACCCATTACACTCAATAGTTTTTACACCATCAGGTGGATCCATCAAGTTCCAAACTTGATTATCATGCATGGATTCTATTTTGGACCTCATGGCTCCAAGCCATTTTTCATAGTCTGGTCCCATCATTGCTTCCGTGTAGCTCTTGGGCTCATCATTGTCCAACAACAATATGTCGCGTTGTCCCGTGGTTAGGAGCATGAACTTTTCAGTTGCGCGACATGCCCTTGTAGACCTACGTGGGGGCGGTGCCTCCATAACCGGTTGTACAACATTTTGTACATCCTGTTGAGGTTCAATAGGAGCTGAAATATTTTCAGGTGTTTCCCGAATTTCTTCAAGCTGCACCTTGCTCCCACTAACACCCTTTGAAAGAAACTCTTTTTCCAAAAAGACACCGTTCCGAGCGACAAACACTTTGCCTTCTTCCCAATTGTAAAAATAATATCCTTTGGTTTCCCTAGGATACCCAACAAAGAAGCATTTATAAGATTTAGGATGAAGCTTATCAGATGTCAAACGTTTCACATAAGTCTCACAACCCCATATCTTAAGGATAGACAATCCAGGATGTTTCCCGGTTCATTTCTCGTATGGTGTCTTTTCCACTGATTTAGATGGAACTCTGTTTAGTGTAAACGCAGCAGTTTCTAGAGCATATCCCCAGAAGGACAATGGAAGATCAGATTGGCTCCTCATAGACCGAACCATGTCTAACATGGTCCGGTTCCTTCGTTCAGATACCCCGTTCCATTGAGGCATGCCAGGCGGAGTCAGTGTGGAACAATTCCACACTGTTTTAGATGTTCACCAAATTCATGGCTCAAATATTCACCTCCACGATCAGATCGCAAAATTTTAATTGTCTTGCCTAGCTGATTTTGTACTTCATTCTGAAATTCTTTGAACTTTTCAAACGATTCAGACTTGTGCCTCATTAAATAGATGTATCCATATCTACTAAAGTCATCGGTAAAAGTAATGAAATACTGAAAACCACCTCTGGCTACTGAGCTCATTGGTCCATATACATCGGTATGTACAAGTCCCAACAAGTCACTTGCCCTCTCACTATGACCGGTGAAAGGCGCCTTTGTCATCTTGTCAAGTAAACAAGACTCACATGTCTCAAATGATTCAAAATCAAATGAGTTGAGTAGACCATCTTTATGGAGCTTCTCTATGCGTTTCTCATTTATATGACCTAAGCGACAATGCCAAATAAAAGCAGGATTCAAATCATTAGGCCGCAGCCTCTTTGCATTAATATTATAGACAGGCTTATCCTCAAGATCAAGAACATATAATCCATTCATCAATGGATAATGTGCATAGAGTATATCATTCAAATAAATAGAACAACATTTGTTCTTATTACGAACTCATAACCACCATCTTCTTCCAAACATGAAGAAGAGATGATGGTCTTACTCAATGCATATAATCCATTCATCAATGAACAATGTGCATAGAGTATATCATTCAAATAAATTGAACAACGTTTGTTCTTTATTACGAACTCATAACCACCATCTTCTTCCAAACATGAAGAAGAGATGATGTTCTTACTCAATGCTGAAATGTAATAACAATTATTTAATTCCAAAACTAATCCTGAAGGTAATGACAAGTGATAAATGCCGACAGCCAGTACAGCAACCTTTGCTCCATTGCCGACACGCACGTCCAACTCGCTTCTCGCAAAACTTCTAGTCCTTCTTAGACCCTGCAACAATTTGCAAGTATGAATCATCGATCCGGTATCAAATACCCAAGATTGACCAGAAGAAATTGCAAGATTAATTTCCATAACATTTATACCTAAAGCAGAAGTCTCGCTTCCCTTCTTCTTTTTCAGATCCTCCAAGTATTTCTTACAATTCCTAGACCAATGCCCCTTGACATGGCATTGGTAGCATTCATCATTAGGAGAAGGGCCAGATTTGACCTTCCCATTTGGCTTTGGCTTAGAGTTAGGGTGCTCATTAGGAACCTTTCCTTTGCCTTTGCCTTTGCCTTTGGGCGTCCAACGCTTTCTCTTTTTATTCTCCTTCTGAACCATCATCACATGATTGGTGTTTTTCTTAATGCTTTCCTCTGCTGTCTTAAGCATCCCATGCAATTCAGTCAATGATTTCTCCATGCTATTCATATGAAAGTTCATAATGAACTACTCATAGCTCGGAAGGAGAGATTGGAGAACAACATCCGTAGCCAGATCAGGATTAAGGGGAGAACCAAGCTTCTCCAAGCTCTCAATGTAACCAATCATCTTGATCACATGAGGACTGACTGGACTACCTTCCGCCAGCTTGCACGCAAACAAGGACTTTGAAATGTTAAACCTCTCGGTCCTAGCTTGGTTCTCAAACATGTCACGCAGTCCTTCAATCATAGTGTGAGCATCTGCATTCTCATAATGCTTCTGAAGCTCAGAGGACATGGTAGCAAGCATGAGACAGCTAACATCGAGTGAATCATTGCAGTGCTTCTCATAAGCTTTGCGGTGGCAACGTTTGCACACTCAGGGAATTCATCGGGGTAGGGTTGCTCAAGAACGTATTCCCTTTTTTCTTGTCTGAGAACAATTCTCAGGTTGCGGTACTAATCAATAAAATTCGTTCCATTAAGTTTTTCTTTCTTAAGAACAGATCGTAAGTTAAAACCGAAATTGTTACTAGAAGCAGCCATGATCTACAATAGAAAATAAACAAGCAAAGTTCAACACTATGTTCATGTTTGATCTTCCATTAAACAATTTAACAAAAGACACTCCCACTATATGTTTTGTAATCGTCTTCCCTCTAACGACATATAGTGGTCAAGATCCATGTTCATCTAAGTTCTAGTGAGCTTTGGCATCACCACTAGAAACCTAGTGACGTAGGTAAGCAACGCTTGCTAATCATATCTTATGTGACTCTTGTTTATTGGGTGGCATCCAATGCCCCAGCTCCCGACACCATGCCCCAAGGCCCCAATCCAATTTGATAGCCTTGTCAAGTAAACCAACACTATGCATGTGGATGTCCGACATCCACCCTATTAGATCAAGATAGTTGATGGTACTCTGCTTTGGCAGACCTACCAAACAATGATCGTAATTCTTATAGGCGCAGCAATTGGAAGGGCACCAAATAAATTCTTAATTTTTCGAGGAAGCTATTCATCATGAAAATACATCCTCTGAGATATGGCATGAAAGAATAGTATGACAGGAAATAAACATCATATGCATATAATCACATTATACTGTGAATGGTATGGCCTTTTGAATCGTAGTGGTCGCCATCGCCATGGTTCCACGGTGATGTCCTTCGCCACACTTCCTGTCCTCTTTGTCATCATGCTTGAAGCCCCCATGGTAAAGAACTAAACTATTACAACTAATAACTAGCAAGTGAATTGCATGAGGAGCGCAAGCATCACAAGTCGACACGTAGGTCGTTATACAATTAAAGAACAGTTTCAACCCAGCTGTGATAAATACACACAGGCCGCCAAAACACACATGCATCACATATACATCTATGCCATACCATTCATATCATTCCCTGCAAAAACAAGTTAAGCGTAGAATGCATTCTACCACTCTGACATGAATGTGTTTGTATAATAATCTATGCGTGTACGCAACGACGGTCCCGCTGGCCGGTCAGCGATCGAGGGGTCGAGGGGGGAGCCATTCAAAATGTCTCAATTTTCATTAGATCAATCACATTGATCATCGCAATCGGTATACTTGAGGAGACCGCAACACAAGACCTCGATCTGTTGGCTCGATCTACTGATTGTGCGCGCAGTTAGCCCCGATGGTGATTCCAGCCGGTAGGGCAAGTCGCGCGTACACCAAAGAAGGAGCACGAACTAATCATTTTGGCCACATGATGCTATCAACTCATACCTATTTCAACCCCTTATGACCGATTGATCTAATCAACCCGTGCACCGAAAGATCCATCACATGAACCTAGCATAAGAACAGTAATAGATCGCATCTACTACAAACAACATATCATCTACAAGCGCATGATCCAGACCACATACTATGCAGTTTTGCTCTGATACCACTAAAGGATAACGGGTAGGCTACGCTAGCTACAACATTTGATTTTCTACCGCGTTCAACCAGATAACATGCGTGTCAGGGAGTCATGGATAATTACCACTAGATGCGTTGCGCAGCGGAAGAAGAGTTGGAGTAGCCCGGTCCAACGTAGATGCGCGTTGATGAAGAAGAGCAGTCGATCGTTTCACGAACTGAATGTCTCCTCCTCGCGTCCTAGCAATAGCCTTGCGCTTCTCGCCGATCAGCACAGCAGCAACAGCAGCGGCGCCTCCACGGAGTCCACACGTTCAGGATGGAACACCGTGCGCTGGTGTGCTAGCACCGCGCACCCGGCTAGGGTTTCGGGATACGGCCGAGGGGAGGTGGCGGCCAGGGTTTTCAGCACAGTAGTCTATGTTACCTGCAGCCCCGCCTCCACATATTTATAGAGCATGCTAATAGGCTTCCACGTTGTAGGCCCATTAGAACCCTAATCCCATATGGATCAATATCCCTTTTAGCCTATAAAACCGAATTGTTTATGATTGCCTCTTGGGCACATCACTAACAGATTATTGCATTATGTTTGCCTCTTGGGCAATTCAGAACATCATTCGAGAAACCTTGGACTAAACCTAATCTGTGCCATGCAATTCAGAACAACATTGCATTATCCATTGCTCTAACCACAACACATGTCAATGCATTACAAGACCAATACAACACTGGACCCTGCTTTAACTAGGCCTAATTATCTGAAGCAATGGGGAGCTTTACACTAAGCTTTCAGTGCCTAATTTGCTCAACCACAAGGAATACAAAAAAGCCCCTATACATAGAAGGACAAAAATGCTTTCGCCCAGCCCTACCAATTCCATCAGAAAGCCAACCGGCTACAAAAATTTCTGTTCCATGTTATCAAAAATTACTCCTTCACCATCATTTGCACTTTCCAGCATTCCTCCGCACAGGCTCTGGTTCTTCTACTACGGATAATCAACAACTCCCTCCAACCGCAGCAAGGGCAGCGGATCAAAGGAATCTGATGCCGCCCCCTCCTTAGCGAAGACACCCGATCGACGAGCTTCATTTTCCGGCAATGTCGGCACCAATAGAAAAAAAAAAGAAGGGATATGAGGAAATTTGAAGAAGGGCACGGTTGGGAAAGGTGACAGGAAGTTGATCCAATTTGGGGAAAGGGGCAAGAGACTAAAGGGAGGAATTATTGCCTATCGACTAATAATCATTACTTCCATTTCAAAGGACCTTCATCTAAATTTCCCGGTACGTTGGACCGGTCAGCGCCCCTAGTCAGCAGCCCGATCGCACGTGGTGAGATTGGAACCATTAATGAACCACTTAATCAAGATTTGGAACCTCAATGTGCATTTTGTGAGTTGAAGGACCTAGATGACCGTTTAGAACAAGTTTAAGATCTACAGTGCATTTTACTCTTTTTTATTTTTATCTATAAAACCATTTGGTGATGCTCTATATAAGTGTGATGAATATTTGATATTATTTATACTTTACTTTTGTTGTATAAGTTTGATTTTGGGCATTTGCATTTTATGTTGTTGTTGTCTGAAGCTGGCAGTCATATCGGCAAGGATGCCGTGGTATGACTGGCCAAAGCGGTAGTATCGGTCAGTGGTTGCTAGTAGCCATTTTTCTAGAGGGTGTCTTTTTGGAGTTTTTGGGTTGAGACCTAGTGCGGTAGTACCGATGTTGTAGTCACGGTATGACCAGGGTGTAGCGGTTTGACCAGCTTTGGCAAGGTGACCTAACCGGTGTGGAGTTGTCGGTTGATCGGCTTGGTGGCCGCACTCAGACCGGCTCTTGTGCCGAGTTCTTTTTGAGTGTTGGTCTTGGTGGTATTAGTCATGGTACGAGTCTATATAAGTGTTAGTCATGGGGAGCCCATGCATGTGTTAGTCATGGGGTAGGTCGATGCATAGGTTTTGCTAATTGGGAGTCAAATGCGTATCATTTGTGTTTGGATTAATTGCTTTGTTCTTTGGTGCGTAGGTGGTTTGATGATTGCCATGGCTAGTGGCAAGACCGAGACTACGGAAGGGGTCTTAAGGCCATAGGGTGTCGCTTAAGTCAAGGTGGAGCAACATCCACCACTAAAAAAAGGTCATCACAGAAGGATCAAAACTGTTATCACAGATGATTTATGAACCATCTGAATTTATTTGTTTGCGATAATATGTGGTTATCACAGATGACTCTCAAACTGTCTATGATAATTAAAACACAGATGGTTTTGCAAACAAACCGCCTATGATATATCAGGTATCACAGACGGTTCTTAAACATAGCCGTCTGTGATATCTGAATATCATAGATGGCTAATACTAAAATCTATCTGTGATATCTCATATATCATAGACGGTTCTTAAATATAGCCGTTTGTGATATCTACATATCACAGACGACTAACCCCAAAAAACCGTCTGTGATATTTATATATTACAAATGGTTTATTGTTACAAATCGTATGTGATAGCTATTTGAATATTTATATTATTTCCTGTTTTTTGGCTAGCCTAAGGAAGTGCTAGCCATGCCCTCTAAAAACAAGCAAACAGATCACATATATAGCACACGATAATCCTTACACAGATATCACAAATGAATCAAACAACTAAATGAAGTACATTTTAATGAAGTGTTTGATTAAGCACAATTGAGTGACTACAATTGTATCAAATGTTTCAACATCTAATCATCATCGCCGGGGTAGAACTCTCCAGTCTTATTTATGACCTTTGGTATCAAGAATTGGGAGAGATTTTCTCAAATTTCAGTGAGTTTGTCAAGATCAAATTTACTTTCGTCGAATTCCACGCGTTGTCGCTAGGCTTGAGGCAGTTGATAATGAATTAATAGCTCACAAATAACGTTGTTTATTTTATTACAATAATCCAATCCTAAGGTATCCTAGGAAGCTGGCTTAAACTGGGCTAAATACTTCTTATCTTCGATACAACGTTTCTTAGGTGATGGCTCGAAATTGGCTCTAGTGACTGAGGAACAGTCGTCACTGGCCCGAAGTGCAGCTAACTCTGCCTCGGCTTGGTGAAGTTTGTAGGTGGTGTAGCTTAGCTCATCCAGAGTTGCTTGGTACGCATAGTCCAAAGACTGTGTGAACTCTACTTGTTGGATGAGTCGGGGGTTGTCTTCCACCTCCATGGATGAGAAGAGGCTACTAGCACTTGCAGGGTATCTTTTGGGATAATACTGGAATGCGGTGTCTCGAAGCTCTATGGCGTAGATCTCCCTTAGCTGATGGATGGCTTCTCGTGCAGCGTCTTGGATACCAGTAAAGAAGGTGTCACGTCTCTGTGGAGCATCAAAGATGTGGAAGGCAGCTTCATCTCTAACATTGGCGTAGATTAGCACTTCTACCCTCCAATACTCTTGTCACCTGATGGTCTATAGGTAACCCTGGTAAACTAGGCATGTCTTGAAGCATATCTTTTGCAGGAGGTTCCACAGGCAAGAGGCTAAGTAACTGGCTTTGATGCCATGGGTGGCTTGGGTAGGGATCTCGGCCATCTACAATTTTGAAAAGGAAAGAGTTAGAAAACATCTTTTAATAAGAGGAGGGGTTAAGTAAGAGCAGGAATAAGACTAGTTGTTACAAGAACTGTTAAAATTATGTTTTTGGAGAGTAGGTCCTTAGAGTGATCCAGTTCTATTCTATCTACGGTCACGTCTTAGAGTCATTAGGGCTTGGATACCATCTCTGTCGGACCCCGGAGTAACAACTCCTAAATCCTCTGTATAAATCGCACTAGTCTAGGATCAGCTAGTGCACACAACATAACAGGGATACATATCAAGCACCATTGACAACTTTATTAATTAAAAGAGTGCGGCCTTATGGCCAGCGTTTACATCAATGCTCATTGGCAACAATAATAAAGGCAAATAACTGTGGAAACAAGCTGATAAAAGCGAAGCCCATGTCTGCCCACAAGCAAACAACTGCAAGACGCGGCCTATTCGTCTTGGTCCTCACCGTAGACAAGGTCATCTTCCTCTATGATGAGATAGCAAGGGTGAGTACAAACTTGTACTCTGCAAGCCACATGGAAAAATGCATCATAATGTTAAGGGCAACAAAGGAAGGCATATAGGGTTATTTGAGCATAAAACAACATTTAAAAAAATATAGTAGATAGATTGAAAATGCTAAATTTAATATAGTAAGTAAAACGGTAAATGTAAAGGAAATTAATACCGTTAGTGCAGGTTCCGACCAAACACTAACCTAACCACGGGCCTCCCACCCGAACCATCTTTCCCACAAAATAGATTCCATCTATTTATAAGTTTTTCATAAACCATTTTGAAAAATAAAGTCTAATCCATGAAAAACTTTACTTAGCTTGCCCATGACCGTGGTTATACACTCTGTAGAGGTTGTACAACTTTACCCACAAGACATAATCATCCCATATTGCCACTGGATAAACACACTTCCTTTGGTGTGCAGTGAGAAGATCATGACAAGGCCTTTATAATGCAAAGCCTTCAACCTGGCCAAGCCAACACTAAGATTTCACCCCAGTAGGATTCCACCAGACTTGGACCCCCCTCTTGAGCCGAGTGAGACTTCTCATGGCCTATGCCACGCTCACTTTCAACCTACGACATAACTCGGGTTGGGACCCATAAATTAATTAGCCAAGACTATCCCATACCAGCCTTGTGGTAGTACGATAGGACTTTGCAATAGTAGCTCACATACTGATCCTTAATTAACTTAGGCTCAACCACATACCTCCTGTGCCCGACAATCAACACTATGTCTCCGAACAACAGTGCATCCCTACACCCACCACCTAACCATTAGCCTAAGTCTAAACCAGATTTTATATTTTGTTTTCAAAATATTTCATAATCCTTCTTGACTCACTGAAGTCAAGAATAAATTTGAAAACTTTATCTTATGTGAAAAGGTATCCCAAAACAAATATTATGTCTAAGCAGGTCTAAGCATTTGTCATAAAATTTCTCTAGCCAATACTAATGTCCTAACCAGAATTTTATTCTAGGGTGACAAGGTATAATGTTGCTCAAGATCGAAGGTGTCAATAACAATTGAGAATTAACTAAATTTAAAACTGGAATTGAAATATTGGAATAAACATATGCATACAATAGAATTTAAAATAACATAATTTTATTTGCAAACTAGGATCAATATGATCAAGGAGTATGACTTGCCCTGCTCCTCAAATGGGTGTGAGTCGTCGTCGTAGAATTCTCCGGAGTCGTCGCAGTCTACATGTGAAAATAACCCACCAAACTCAAATAAAGTTCAAAATAAATTCAAATAAACTCCAAA
Source organism: Dendrocalamus sinicus (assembly GCA_036346575.1). NCBI lineage: Eukaryota > Viridiplantae > Streptophyta > Magnoliopsida > Poales > Poaceae > Dendrocalamus > Dendrocalamus sinicus. The sequence continues at coordinate 16,045,932 of CM070672.1, forward strand.
TATTTAAATTGAAGGTAGAAATGTATAGAGGGTAATTTTTGATGAATTTAGAAATTTTAATGGGCTCAATCGGAGTTAGGATGAAGGAGAATGGGTTCTCGGAAGTTTAAAATCAGAGAAAAAGAATAAATCAGATTTTTTGGAATTATTTTTGTACTGGAAATTGATTTATGGTGTCAGCAAGAATTAACGGAATTATCTTCCTAAAGAAAAACCAGGTTTATGACGTCAGCCCTGGCTTGGATGACTAACAAGTCGGCCCGGTTTATGTGGACCAAGTACATGGACCAGAGGAATAGCTGAGGTGGCAGGGAGGCTGACATGGCAGGTGACTAGGATGGTTTTGCTGACATGGCAGCCAGGTGGCGCTGACATGACTGCCACGTGGCTCGGGAGGGCTTTAGTGTTAACGTGGCATCCATGTGTCACTGACGTGGCAGCTACATGGGTCGGGTCTGCCGAGGTGGCATCACACATGGCTTCCATGTAGACCACAAAGCTGACTTGACTCGGGTTCCTGAGGTGGCTGCTAACGGCACTGCCTTGTGCCGAGGTGGTATGCCACATGGTGACAGGTGGCATCCACATCGGGCGGCATGCTGGGGTGGCGTCGCTGGCCGGTGGCCACGCATGGGAACCAAGGCTTGCCAGCATTCGGGGTCACAGCGATGACCGGCGAGTAGCTCGAAAGAAAGAGGGGAATACGGGGAATGCAGAGGTGCACACGGGCATTACCAGGGGTGGCCGGAGACTGGTCGGCGACTTGGAAGGTGGCGGCGTCGTTCGGTGCTCCGGTGGCCCAGAGGCGCGATGGAGGGGTGGGGCAGAAAGGCGAAGGCGCGGTGAAGCTTCTGGTGTCGCTGGTTGAGCTCGGCGGTGATTGGAGGCGTAGCAATTGCTTGCCGACACAAGAGCAAGTGGCGGAGGCGGAGGCGCACGGTGCTCGGGCTCTCAGCTGCGCTAGAAGAGGAATGGGAGGCGGTGGGAGGTGGTGTGAGGGGAGGAGGGGCCGAGGGGACCTTTATATAGGATCGGGGGTGAGCTCATCCGCGGCAATCGCTAACTGGATTTTCGGCCGGCATTAATTCAGTTTGGCAGAAAAGGAAAGGAGGAGGGTGCGAAAGGAAAGGAGTGCGAGATTGGGGGCATTTGATCCCGTGCGGCGTGCGGATACCAAAATCGGAGAGAAGCGGGGAAGGAAAGGAAGAGTGGCGAGGATTCGGACGTCGGCTGGAAAAAGGAAAGGGGGAAGAAGAAGAAGAAGAAGAAGAAGAAAGGAAGGAGGTGGCGCGGGAACGATGAATTTGATAGGCGGGACCCAGTGGTAGAGAGAGAAGAGAGGGGAGAGGCGCGGGCGATGGAGATCGATGGATAAGGACCGAATGGCCGAGAAAGAAAAGAGGCGGCAGACGGGAGAGATGGGGCCGGGTGGCAGCATCGCACAATCCGAGTAGGACACGCGTCGCACAGAGAGAGGGAAGGCGGGATGAGCCGGGGCGATTGAATGATGCTGGAGGCGACGTGGACCCATCCTGGCCATCCACATGTCAGCCGAAGAGAGGGGCGAGAGATTCAAAATTTTATTTGTGGATTTTGGATTTCCAGAAAACCCAAGAAAATAATTAAAGCTCAGAAAATACCAAATAAATTCCAATAATTCTAGAAAAATGCATAGAAGATCCTAGGAATGTTTTGGACTTAGGGAAAATATTTCTAACTAAATTTTCTATATTTAATTTTAATTTTCTTTAAAATACTTTTTTTGTTTTAAATTAGCTTTTAAATTCCAGAAAATTTTGGGATGTCACAATACGTATTGTTAGTTCTAGAGGCATTATTACAAAGTGTGATATAGGATTATTGTGTTGTAGTTGGTATCGGAAATTGCATCCTGTGTCTCACTCCCCGGGCAACATAAGCGTTGAACAACCTACGTGATTCCAAAAAGTTAGCCTCAGCCATTGCAAACGAAGGGAAGACTACAATAGATATATATGAGGAAATAAGTTTACCTGTCAATTGCTTGTTGCACACGAGTGAAGCTGTGGTTTCTCCTAAGTAGGGAATCAAGGTATATTATCTTGCTCCACTTTGGTACAATCAGAATCTAGTTCGGCAAAATACTTCTAATTGCAACAGGTAGCATTTGTGTCATTAGCACGTAACAGTCACGAGACTTCATGCCAATTAATTTCAAATGTTCTATAGAAACAAGTTTCTTCATGCTGGTGGAGTGACCGGATGAAACTTTCACACCGTGTAAGGACTGACAGAGTTGTGTTCTCTCAGACTTAGGCAAAGTGTAGCAAGCTGGGGGAAGGTACGTCCGGCCTTTATCGGTCTCTATCGGTGCTAACTCGGTCCTGATGTTCATAGCGACCAAGTCACGCCTTGCGTTGACACCATCATTTGTTTTATCAGGAATGTTCGGTAAGAGACCAATCAAACTGTCACATACATTCTTCTCTAAGTACATGACATCGATATAATTACGAACTTCTAAGTGCTCACAATAAGGTAAGTCCCAAAATATTGATCTCTTCTTCCACATGTTCTCCCGACAGGTCCTCAATTTATGTTCCTTTCCAAGCACAATGTCGATATTCTTAACCATATCAATTTACTGAGTCATCCACTTTTTTTCGTCAAATTGTTTCTTCATTTTACGGTATGGGTGATACTTTGGAAGGAACCTACGATGACACATGTACACAGTTTTGCACGAGTTGTTCAACCACACACTCTCGGTATAATCTAAGCGGTGCAGACAGGCTTTGACTCCTTTTGTACTCAACCCTGATAGGTTGCCAAGGGCAGAAAAATCATTAATGGTTTAGAACAACATGGCACGTAGAGTGAAGTTCTCTCGTTTGTCCGCATCCCATACATGTACCCTTTCGTTCCACAGTATTGCAAGATCTTCCACCAATGGTGCTAGGTACACATCAATATCATTTCTAAGTTGCTTCAGCTCTTGGATAAGTAGTGTACTTCCGCTTCATACACGCCAAGGAGGAAGGTTGTACATGCAAGAGTCATGGGCCAAGTGCTATGTCGACTGCTCATGTTACCAAAAGGATTAATTCCATCTGTACTCAACCCAAACCTTATATTCCTCGGTTTCACACCAAGATCTATAAACATCCTATCGATGTTCCTCCACTGGGTAGAATCAACAACGTGTCTTATCATTCCGTCTTTCTTATGTTGCTACCAGTGCCAACGCATCAATCTTGCATCCTTGTGGTTTGCAAATAAACGCTTCGAACGGGAAATTACAGGAAGATACCACAACAACTTAGCAGGAGGTCCTTGCTTCACCTCGATGCTCTTCCCATCATCGGAGTCATTTTTACGCTTGTATCGGGATGCTTTGCACACCAAACAAACATGTAAGCTAGCATACTCTTTACGGTATAGAATACAATCATTCTAACATGCATATATTGTTTCTACTTCCATTCCCAAAGGACAAAGAATCTTTTGGCTTGTTAGGTGGTTCTCGACAACACATTTCCCTTTGGAAGAATGTCCGCTAGGAGACCTAACAATGTCGTGAAACTCTTGTCAGACCAACCATTGCTTGCCTTCAATTTCAGCATTTCTAGAACTGATAACAACCTCATGTATTGTGGCTCGCAGCCTGGAAACAAAGGTTTCTGAGTCCTCTATCAAGCCCTCGAATTTACCATACTCTCTCTCACTATAGTTCCCTTCTGTATCACGTAGCATTTGATCCAGACTATTATCCTTCAACCTATCCTCATGATTGAAAACACAGTCCGCAACTGGCATATTGTTGTCTCCCTCGACGATGTCATAACTATCTTCTTATGTACTCTTCTCTTCACCTGACTGGTTCAACATTTGTACCCCTTTATAAAACCCCTTCAAATCAAGTGAGCTTCGATCTGCGCTGAGTTGCTAAACATGTTTAGATTATCACAATCAATGCATGGACAGTACATATATTCCATCCCCTTTTTCAACATATCCAGCTCGGCCGCTCTTATAAAAGCAAACATGCCATTAATGTACTCTTCACTCACACGATTCTCAATGTACATCCAGCTTCAGTCCATCTATGCTACACATGTAACAAATGGGTGTCAAAAATGATTATTAGCGCTACTATATAGCAAATCAGACTAGCTATACTTACACACGACATCTATATTACGTAGGTAGCTAGCTAGCCACGTATTCATGACATAATAATATTAAGCAAGGATATATTGAAGTGAACTACGAGTACTTACCCATTCTGAAATTGAGCAAAGTAACATTATCTTTCTAAACCTAACTAGCTAGATCTAAACAAAAACACATCTATCATCTCTTTCAGTTACAAAGCATGCATATAAGTTATTAGAAGCAATTAAGTACTAACCTCTTATCACTAAGAAGACGTATATAGATTAACAAGCGATATGTTTTCACCAAACGCCCTAAAGCCGGCCACCTCGCTCCATTGATGCAGCGCAATGAAGACAGATTTGTGTCGAGACCACACATGCCCAGTATTTAATAGCGCAGATTATCCCAGACGGTTCCAACCACAAATGGTCTATGATACCAATATATCACAGACCATTCATATTAATAACCATCTGTGATAATTCACAGATGGTTATTCATACAAACCGTATGTGATGTCCGCAATATCATAGACGGTTTATTATAAGAACCGTCTGCCATGTCCAGAATATTAGAGACAGGTTTTTATATGAACCACTAGTAATGTTTGCAACTTTCACAGATGATTCTTAACACGAACCATCTGTGATGTCTCAATTATCACAGAGGTTCGTGTTAATAACCGTCCGTAAAAATGTCATAGACGGTTGCTACTATACACCGTTTGTGATAGTTTAAGCATAGACGATTCTATATGAACTGTCTGTGATATAGCCGTCCAATATAGCCTCTTTTGTAGTAGTGTATCACATACGGTTCTTTAAAAGAACCATCTGTGATATAAGTATCACAGATGGTTCCATAATAGAACCATCTGTGATATAAACTTGGTTATTTCCTTTTAAATAAGTATCACAGATGATTCCAAATAGGTGTTCACTGTGTGGGATCGTTACACTTGGTTATTTCCTTTTAAATAATGCCCTTCACGATGGTGAACACGCATATAGCTTGCTTCATCGCTTGGTTTTTCCTCAAGCTTAATGTTGTCTCTGAATGGAGGCAACTCGTTAAATTGATTATACTCTTCCTCATCCAGGACATTCTCAACTCCAACAATCCTTCTTTTTCTATGAAGAACTACATGTCACTTCTTATTTGCCAAGTCGGTTACATAAAAAACTTGAACAACATGCCTCACATGTACAAATGGTTCATCTTTGTATCGTACACATTCAAGGTCCACAGTAGTGACGTTGCACTTGTCAATCTTTACACCTTGTGAGAGTTGGACCCAACAGCACCAAAATAGAAGGATCTTAGAAATTATGTAGTCGAGCTCCCAAATCTCCTCTATAAGCCTGTAGTAGGAGCTTGGGCCAATAGTACTGAACTGCTCATCATAAAATCCATCTATATGGACACTTAAGGTCTGTACTATGCTCTTTCTATTCTGATATGTCGTATAAAATATGTACCCATTAATGTTGTATCCTTACCATGTTACTATTCTAAATTTTGTCCCTTTTGACAACCATTGCAGTGTTTCACTTGATGATCTCCCAGTGAATTGCACCCTCAACCATTCGTTGAGCGATGGTTATCTTGTCTCGTGATCCAAACCTCCGACCAGCCTGGATTCTCTTGGCGTAACATGTCCTTGTGATCTTTAATATACGAGGACACTTCAGTCATGTGTTGCAAGACCATGAAATGGGCTTGAGTGTACATATCTAGATCGGGAGTTATGCATTCCTTCTGATGGTCCTGATACCCTCTAGCCCCCTTATGATTAGATATAGGCACACCTATCTGTTCGACCTAAGAATGCAATTGGATCAGATTCGAACCGATATTGCCGTTACCATATCCTAACCCATATTTTTTACTCATATTCGGTATCAAATATGGTCAGGTAGGATACAAATATGAATTCAAAATATATGGATTTTCGGAAATGGTAAGATCGGGGTGGATACTTAACAGATTTCAATCGGACAATGGATAATATAGATGGATATCATACACATACAAAATGATACATTCAACATAAGTTTTCAGCACAATACAAATTCAACAAAGTGGTAAATTGATATATAATTTATTAACCAACAGTCTAGCATGACACAAATTCAACATAACGATTAACGACATAAGTAATAAATTCATACATAACATAATTTGTATGAACCATGAAAATAATAGGTTTCTGTAATGTAAGTACATGACACAAGGAAATAGCCAAGTGCAAACATAGATCTAGCAAAGGAGTCAAGGATACAGAGATCATACAATCAACTTCACTTGCTCACAGGCACAGCTAGAGCTCGCCATCACTAGCCATTTCTTTGTCGTACAATTTTGCATAGTTAGTGTTTTACTAAAGAAGAGTGCAATTCCCCAAATAGTTAAAATATTCATATAACTTTCCCTTTTCTTTTAAAAAGAGGTCCATTAGTTCTTTTCTAATGGTTGTACGGCTCTTGATCAATAAGCTAGGGTGCAAGGATTTGATGAAGTCAACAAGATATTCATGCTCAGCAATATTGAAAGGGTACTCATGCATGATTATCGCTAAATAAAATTTTCTGAAGCTAGCTTCTGATCATACCTATACGGTTCAATAATAGTTGTGTTGTCTTCATTATTCTTTTCTACTTTGAGTACTTGCTAACCTGGCTTGAGATGGTGCTTGTTTTTCAAGTAGTTCCAAAAGCATGTTGTGCCATTGATGGTTTCACATCTGGCAATGTATTTGTAGTGGTTGCAATGTACTCAATGTTCAATAATCTTCTTTTCATCCACCTCAAATGTCTTTGTAGTCCTAGTGTAGTGATCCCAGACTGGTGATGTGCTCTTCTTCTGCTTCTTTGTAGTAGGCTCATCTTCTACATTCTCTTGTATATCTGAAAGATTACCCTCTATACCTTGCCCTTGCATGCCACTGCCAATGGTCGGAGTAATGTAACGATGGCCCGATCTTCTGAGAGGTATTGATAAGTCAATTGTGGAGAACTCGACGTTGATGATCCAAAGGCTCCGACCAAAATAGATCGAACCCCTCGCAATCACTACACCACTGCTCCATTGGTTATCAACCGTGCCGAACACGGTTGACCTCGCCAAGAAGGATATCTCCTGCAAGCGAATCGAGAACACAAGCAAGAGAGTTCAAAGTGCAATCTGAAATTGTATTGCGAATAAAGAGTAAGTTCACAAGTTGGCGTTCCTCAACCGAACATGCGGTGAAACTGCTACGTAGAATAATCTCTTAAGAAAAACCCAAGGAAAACTAAAGGGGTGCAACCTCCTTATATAGGGGAGGGGGAAGCCGCACTTATCTAATGAAAAGAGGTGCGGTACTATTCATGGTTACTATTCACATAGCCATAGTACTGTTTACGTGAACAGTACCAGCCAAATACCCAAAGTTACAAGGCCCTCGGTCCACTTTGACTCGGACTGGAAAAGTGACGTGACTTGTTTTGCAGTTTTTTATTTGCTCGGATTGAGTTTGGAGATGAGACTAGATCCATCTGAAAGTAGACTCCAAGAGCTTTCCAACGAGTACTCATGAGCCCTGAGAAGCCTTCTGGATCAAAATTTATGGCCGTTTGAAGTTGGCCTGTCAGGCTGAATCTGAATTGATCTAGAGGCCGAATTGAATTCCAAAACCTGTCCAACTTGAACCCTTGCTTCAATTAGTTCCAAAGTGATGTGGTGCTACAAATATATATTTTTTCATCATTAGGTAGTATCATATTCTCATTTAAAATGTGTTGAAGTTGAAGAAACGAATTCACCTTTAGTTCAATCTTGATATTGGCCGCTATGGTCGTATGTGTTGGTGGTGTGGTCACATCACGGAGCACCTTCAGTTTGCCCTTGAGTAGGTGTTACAAATGAAGATGCAACTACACCCACACTTCCACTTTCAGATGCCATCAAAATTCACAGAGTATTTGTTCTTCTTGTTTTGTATGAGTACAAGAATCGATCAAGCGATTGATGGAATAACAAATGACTAAATGAGTAAAGATTCAAGAAACTACTCACTATCATTCAACCACATTGCCACTCTATCATTCAACCACATTACCTCTTTCAATAATCTTCTAAGTTAGCAAGATCATACGTTCAAACATGTAACTATACCAATTTGTACTGTACTACAATTTCATAATAGAAAAAACTTGCATATATTCCTTTTTCAGGAAACTTGGCCAGTGAAGTCATGAAATTTTGTGTAATATTTCATTTGCTACTTGCGACTAGATTACTACAACACTATATGCCAGTCATATGTATAATATTCTTGCTAACAAGAAAGCACTCAAGAATAAGTGCCAACAAATATAATCCAAAGCTTACGATGGAGTACATTTTATTCTAGAAAAAATATACACAAAAAAATCATTTGACATATTTCTAGTAGTTTCTGTATTAATTAATACACATCTTCATGCATTTTTCAAGTTTGTAGGCAAAATTACTTGATACTTCATAGACGTGCAGCTCAAAACAAAGTAGAACTGATATCATATTCATCTTCCCCATTAGATGATTGGGGTAGGTACCCAAACATGAAATTATAAAGGAAAAGGCTAAAGAATCCATGCATCGATACATGAAAATTTCCAACGGTGAGGGTGGAAAGGGATCTAGAGGCAAGACCTGGTGGTGGGCGTGAGAAGGGAAGGTGCTGCCTTCTCTCCGAGGTGGGCAAGGGCGGCGCTCGGTGAGAGAAAGGGAGGCATGTGTGAATAGTGTGGGAGAGCAAAGCAGCACTAGTAGCTATGGAGGCGTGTGGTGCGACATAACCGGAGTGGAGCTGTGGAGGCCAGAGCCGCTTGGCCTGGAGGAATGGGGGATTGGGGATTTCAGATTTGGGGCTTCAAAGATTAGTATCCGATCAGCGTTGGAAACTCAGATGCTTCGAAGATGTTCGGATCGCTCTGAACGAGTGCATCGTCTGATCTTCCACGGACCGCCTAATCGCCATGGAAATGTTTAGCCCACTCCAAATAGGTTGTACCGTTTGATCTTCAATGGACTGCTTGATCACCTTGGAAATATTCGAACCACTCCGAATGTTCATTCATTCTGCAATGTTCGGTCGGTTTTGGATAGTCGATTGCGACGGTGACATTCGAACTGCTCCGAACGTTCACCCTTTTGCGTCGTTTGATCAACTTTGGACGTCGATATTTATGATAACGTTCGGACCAGGCCAAACGATCCCGCCATTGGATTGGCTAGAGATGCTTGTAGTCGTTTAATTGACTTGGAGGTGTTTAGAATAGTATGACCATATCTTTGACCGTATAACTGCCGTATGACCGTATACAAGGTCCGATTGAGGTGATCTTGCATTCATTGGAAAGCTTATTTCAAGGGCTACTTAATGGAGGAGAAATTATCTTCAAAAGCATCATGCATTTTTATTTTTATTTCCTTTTTGTGAGAGTCCGAGGCTAAAACACTTAGGATTCTACTTTGTGGTCAGGTAGACGGGATCACGAGCGTGTGCTTGAGCGAATTCTTTTGTTGTAGGTTGTTGTTCTAATAGTGGTTGGCACCATCGGTTCATCAGGTTGCATGGATCCAAGTTACCATTATCGATCCTACGTCATGAAGATCGGGTATCCCCACATCATATGGGGTGTCGGATATCCGTTTGGTAACTATTTGAGTATCCGGCTACCAGAGCAATTTGTTACCAAATCCAACAAGCAATATCCGGTATCGTTATCGAATCTGACCAAATATTTTATTTTCTTCCTGGATTCAGTACCAATCGGATTCGATACTAGGTCGGTCAGGATTAACCAACCCATTTGCACCCCTAGTTTGACCTGAGCCATGTAATCGATATAGAATTCAATGACCCCTTCGATTGCATAACCTTCAATGATGCTGTCGTCTGGCTGAGATCGATTGCATACAAAGAACATGATAATTCTCATGTACCTCTCGAATGGGCACATATGACGTAGAAACACGAGGCCGTATATCTTTATCTCTTTCACAAGGTGTATAATGAGATAGACCATGATATCAAAAAATGACGAAGGGAAATAAATCTTAAGATGATATAGAGTCGTTACCACCTCGCTCTGCAGAGCATCTAGTTCATCAAGATCAATGACCTTCTGAGCAATTGCGTTAAAGAAATAACATAGCCTCATGATTGTCACTTGATCCTTGTTCGGCAAAATACTTCTAGTTGCAATAGAAGCAATTGTGCCATTAGCACATGACAGTAATGAGACTTCATGCCAATTAATTTTGAATCTTGCATGGAAATAAGTTTCTTCATGCTGGCGAAGTAACCGGATGAAACTTTCATACCATGCAAGTACTGACACAATTCAGTTCTCTCGAGCTTAGACAGAGTGTATCAAGCTAGGGGAAGGTATGTTCGGCCTTTATCGGTACTAACTTGGTCCTGATGTTCATTGCAACCAAGTCATGCCATGCGTTGACACCATCCTTTATTTTTTCATGAATGTTCAATAAGAGACTTATCAAGCTATCACATATATTCTTCTCTACGTGTATGACATTTATGCAATTGTGAACTTCTATGTACTCCCAGTAAATCATGTCCCAAAATACTAATTAACCTCTTCTTCTACATGTTCTTTTGACGGGTCCTCAATTTACGTTCCTTTCTGAGCACAACATCGATATCCTGACCATATCATAGACCTCTTTCCCACTAAAAGGCCTTGATGCCGAGTCATCCTCTTTTTTTTGTCAAATTATCTTTCCATTTTGCGGTATGGGTGATACCTTGGAAGGAACCTATGGTGACACATGTACACAATTTTGCACGAGTTGTTCAATCACACACTCTCGGTATAATCTAAGTAGTATACTCAGGCTTTGCCTCCTTTTGTACTCAACCCCGATAGGTTACCAAGGGCTGGAAAAGCATTGATGGTGCAGAATAACATGGCACACAGGATGAAGTTCTCTCGTTTGTCCGCATCCCATACTTGTACCCCTTCATTTCATAGTGTCACAACATCTTCCACCAATGGTCCTAGGTACACATCAATATCGTTCCTAGGTTGCTTTGTCCCTTGGATAAGTAGTGATATCAAAATGTACTTTCGCCTCATATACAGCAAAAGAGGAAGGTTGTACATGCATACATTCATGGGCCAGATGCTATGTCGGCTGCTCATATTATCGAAAGTATTCATTCCATCTATACTCAACACAAACCTTATATTCCTTAGTTCCACACCGAATTCTACAAATATCCTATCGATGTTCTTCCACTAGGTAGAATCAGCAATGTGCATTATCATTCCATCTTTCTGACACTCCTCTGAGTGCCAACACAGTAATCTTGCGTCCTTTTGGTTTGTAAATAAATACTTCAAATAGAGAATTATAGGCACATACCATAACATCTTAACAAAAGGTCCTTGCTTCACCTCAATGCCCTCACTGTCATCAAAGTCATTCTTACGCTTGTATTAGGATGCTTTGCACACTAGACAACATGTAATTTTGCATACTCTTTACGGTAGAGGATACCATCATTCGGACATGCATGTATTATTTCTATTTCCATTTCCAACAGACAAAGAACCTTTTTGGCTTGGTAGATGGTTCTCGGCAAGACTTTTCCCTCTAGAAGGATGTTTTCTAGGAGACCTAACAACGCCGTGAAATTCTTGTTGGACCAACCGGTGCTTACCTTCAATTTCAGCAGTTCAACAGATGACAACCTTGTGCATTGTGGCTTGCAGCCTGGGAACAAAGGTTTCTCTAGGTCCTCCATCAAGCCCTCAATTTACCAAACTCTCTCTCACTATAGTTTCTTTCTGCATTGCGTAGCATTTGATCTAGATTATCATCATATGACCTATCCTCGTTGAAAGCACAGTCCACAACTGGCATATCATTATCTCCCTCGACGATGTTATAATTACCTTCATGTATAATCTTGTATTCACCATTATTGGTCCAACATGTATTCCCTTTTTTAAATCCCCTTCAAATCAAGTTTGCTTTGATATACGATGAGTTGGTAAACATCTTCAGATTATCACAATCAATGCATGGATAATACATATATTACATCCCCTTCTTCAACATATCCTGCTCGGCCGCTCTTATAAAAGTAGACATGCCATTAATGTACTCTTCACTCACACGGTTCTCAACGTACATTCAGTTTCAGTCCATCTATGCTGCACACATAACAAATTAATGTCAAATTGGATTATTAATGCTACTATAGCTAGCTATAGCCTAATACGTACTTACACATAATTATCATTCATCTTATAATAAATTGTCCATGTGTAAATTAATTAAGTAGCTACGTACTATTCATGCAATCATATATGTATCAACCAAAAATATATTGAAGTAAACTAGGAGTAGTGACCATTCTTAAATTGGAGCAAATTACAAATATATAAGCTAGATATAAACTTAGCTATCATCTCTCTTTATTACAAGGCATATAATTAGAAGCAAATACTAACCTAATCACCAAGAATAAATCGATCTACATGTAGCTAGCTAGATCTACAAGTGGAATGCTTTCACCAAACACCCCAAAGCCGGCCGTCTCCTTCAATGCAGCGCAATGAAGACAGATCTGTTGGTACCGGTATGGCTAGATATTTATTAATAACACAGTGTATCCCAGATACGTCCAACCAAGAATCATCTGTGATACGTAATTATCACATACGGTTTGTATTAATAACCTTGTATGAACTATCACAAACGGTTTTTAATATGAACCATTTGTGATGCATGCAACTATTATAGATAGCTCGTGTTAATGGCTGTCTATGAACTATTGTAGATGGTTATTAACATGAACAGTCTATGATAGTTGCGTATCACAGAAGGTAATGGTCGCGCTTGTAAAACCGTCTCTGATAATAACAACATAGAAGATTATCCATGAACCGTTTGTGATGAGGTATCCAGTATAGCTTGTTTTGTAGTAGTGATCTCAAGCCAAGAAGCATGGAAGAAATACAAGGATCATGAGGAGGAAATGCGTGCAGGTGGTGTGCCAATTGATCTTGTGCATTTCAAGTGGTGACAGTTCTCGGAGTAGACGTACGATCTTGGCAGGAAGCATTAGGCATCACGAACTATGGTGTGATGTTGGTGTCCCTTGGCAGTTGCATGTTTCAGGTGGTGACGGCCTTGCCATAAGCACACAATCTTGGTGACAAGTTATAAACATCTCATCGTTGTGAAGACCGGTGGGTAGCAATTAAGGAAATTATCCAAAATTGAGTGGAGTGGTGGTTTGCAAAATCATGGCTTATCAACCTTGTAGAGCCTTTGGGAAGTCACGCTTCTAAAAGCGTGTAAGTGTATGTAATATAAAACCCGATTATGTGTGGATTGCTGGGTTTCCCTAATTGTAACCAGTGTGATCCTCCAAGTAGTAGTTGGTTGTTAGGGTTTGGTCTGAGGTGGTAGCCTCCACTATATAAGCCTTGTGGTGAGTTCAGTCATGTGTGACTTGAGAATTTAGGGTTAGGGTTTCCTTGTGTTAGAGTTTTGTGTGTGTGCTCTAGGCTTAGAGCTCTACTATCCTGAGAAATTGGTTGTAAAACATTCCTCTCCAAGTGATATCAACATCCAAGTTTGCTCAAATGAGTTGTGCCATGGATCCTCTTTTGTGTTTTTGATTTACTTAGCTTTCTTGTTTGGCTTTCTCTTCTTAATCCATCCTGGTGCCAAGGACGTGTAACAGGTAAAGAAATCTCCTAGAGGTAAGATAACATCTATCTAAGCATGATCTTGATGAAGTTCTTGAGTTTGCTCGGATTTCCTCAAGAAAGAGGTGATTTTGGTATTTTGCTCTTGTGGGTGTTTTGGGTTGAATTTGTGCTATGATTAGCTTGCTGTGATATGTGAGAACCCATCTAAGGTTACCAAGATCATCTAGAACTCACGAGCAAGAGCAGATAAAGATTTCCCTCTTTTGCCCGTTTTTGCTGCACCCTTCATTCAAATAGAAAAAGCTCAGAACTTTGGCAATAATTCTCTTGGTCGTTGATTGGAATATGTTTCTAACATCCTAATGAAGGTGTATGCCAAGTTTCAAGTCATTCAGACTAATAGATCAAAAGTTCCATCATATCTTCATTTTAAAATCATGTTGATTTTACTTTTCCTGTGATGATTTCACTGTAGCTATACTACCGAATTTACTATAGCAGTGCTACCAATTTTGCTCAGTTTTGTTTGGATTCTGTCATATGGGTGATTGGTCTCTGAACTTCATAACTTCTCATCATTATTGGACTAAAGAACTTAGAGTTATACTTCCACTTTTAGAAAAGATTTAAAAAAAGTCTTGTAATCTTGTCAGCTCCAATTCACCCCCTCTAGTTGCCATTTTTGGTCCTACAAGTGGTATCAGAGCAAGGTTGCTCTTTGTTTGATCTTAACCGATCTCATGCAATAGCGTTAGAGAGGTATCATAACAAGCCTCATGTCTTTGATGGGTTGACTATCCCTATAGGAATATAAGGATGGCTATTTACATCGAGGCTCAAGGCTTAGCCATTTGGAACAAAGTAAAAAATACTTTTGTTGTGCCTATTGGTGATGTGATCCTCAATGTTATTTAGTTAGCTGAGGTTGAGGCAAATGCTAAGCCATGCAACTTCTTGGTCAAAGGACTAGGGAGATCTGAGTTCGACCAAGTAGCTTATCTTGCAACTGGACATGAGATCTGGATGACCCTCTCTTATTACCATGAGGGAACATTGGAAATGAAGAGGGACTACAAGAAGCTAGAGATGGAAGCCAGAGTGACCATTGATTCCTTCTTTGATAGATTGCACAAGATCTTGAGAGATCTAAGGTCTGTTGGTGTGACCTATGTAGATGCTGACAATATAGCTCATACTTTTGAGTGCTCATGACATGAGTATTTGGAATATGAAGCTCACATCCATCAATGACAAGGCGGGCTTGGAAATTATGACTATGGATAAGCTATATTCAAATCTTAAGACCCATGAGATGGGGTCATAACAAAAAATCCAAAATTCCACATGCAATGACTCTTGTGACTTATCCTGTCAAGAATGATACTCCTTGTGAAAATACTTCTTCTAGCTTTTCATTGTCTTAGTTTCAAACCATGAGCAATGAGCTGTCTTCTCCACTCACGCCTGAGCTAGATCCACCTGTCTTTGCCACGGGCACTCTACCATAGCCACCTCAGACTTCTCCTCATCTAGGTATAAAAGGCTGCATCGGGCCATGGGATTGCAACCCTGAGCCACCTCACCTTGTTTTGACATCTTCATGCGAAACTCAGAGCAACTCACCATCGTCGTCCACCTCAACTCCGGCATGAAATTGTCCTACTTGTAGTGAGCCCTCATCTTTGTCATCTTCTTCTTCCGCTTCCTCATGCTCCCTTCGTTCTCTTCCGCACCTCGCAAAAGTCAATGCCCTACCAAAGCTTCTAACTTGCCATGCACCAAGGACCTCCACCACACAATGCTCGCCATTGGGTCACCCTGTTGACCATCGGTCTCTGCGCCCAGCTCCTTAGCATTGCCTTGCTCCCAAATTGCATTGCTTACCTCGTCGACCCCTGCAAAGCCTCGTCACCAGAGTTTCATCGCTGGCCAAGCCTCGCCACCACACCCTCTCGCTACTGACCACCTCACTATGCTCCCCTGGACCATTTGAGCTGATAGATGAGTTTGTCGTGCCACGATGATGCTCTTGGTGACCTCACTGGTGTCTAGGTCACAGGCGATGAGCAACCACGACCATCGATCCTTCCCAATCAGTCATCCCACGTGGTCACCACATCAATGTGCAGTGAATACGAGGAAGCCACACGGTGCCATGCTAGCCTCAAACTACCATCTCACACCATTGCAAAGCTTTGCCACATCATCTTTTGATTTAGCAGCCATGTCATCTGCAACGTCACCTCTTTTGCACATGTATCGCCATGTCACATAGCCATGGAGAACTATGGTGCCACTCATAAAGATTAGGAGAACATTACTTAGGCAGAGTTCATAGTAGCCTTTCGCTATACCCATATTCTAGATGGGGTGATTGAAATGAAGAAGGAAGAACTTCATGAACTTCAGTAGGGGAAGATGTCAGTGAATGAATATCTCAATAAGTTCACTCAGTCAGCTCGCTATGCACCAAAGGATGTTGCCACAGATGAAGCACATCAAAAGTGCTTTAAGAGAGGACTTAATCCTAGATTGAAGGTCCAATTCGTTGGCAATGACTATACTAGTTTCGAAAACATGGTAGATAAGGCCGTACTTATTGAATAGTCTTGCCATGAGATGGAAGAATCTCACAATTGAAGATGGTTCAACAAGGAGCATAGTTGCAACACTCATAGAGAGCCAGGTTCAACATGTACCAGCTAGCTTGTTTGCCTCAGCAGGTAGATTTCAGGACTCCAGCTCCAGTTCCTCTTCAAGTCATTTCGGGACCATGCCCTATCAGCATCAGCAATTAGCTTCATAAAAGTGCAAGCCCTACAACATCATCTATTGTTTCAAGTGCTCAGAGCCAAGTCATTTCACTCGCAAATGTTCGCAGAAGCGTCAAGTAATCACGCCAATCCCATCCAACCTTTGAAGTACACCTGCCAAGACCTTTTCATCTGGAGCAAGCTATGGAGCACCGTTATCTCAAGGAAGCCAGGTACCATAAAGTGTTGCAAGAGGAAGCCTGAACCACATCATCACCAACATCGCATCTGGTAACTTATTCCTTTAGTGAGCCTGAATCTCGGGGTTGAGATTTTGTTTAAGGGGGAGGTTTGTAACATTTTGATTTTTAGTACCTTCTTAAAGATTTTTAAAATAAAAATAACCATCTAGATTTTTCTTGATTAATTAAAGCTTAATTTGAATTTTTAAAAATTTTAAAGATTTAATTTGAATAAAGTAAACCAATTTCAGTTGGGTTCCTGATGGTGCAACAAATTTTTTCTGTATTTTCTTATATTTTTCTTGATTTGTTTGGTATTTCCTAGAGCTCTATTCTCTTTTTCCCATTTTCTAAAATTTGGAAACCATTTAAAATTTCTAGATTTTCTTCTAGGCCAAATATCTCTCTGGCCTAATCTATCTCCTTCCGGTCTGGCCCATTCCCTTGCGCCGGATTGCCTCGCCTTCTCTCGCTCGTGGCCCATTCATTTCCCACGAGCCCAGCCTACTAGTCGAGCCGGCACGCATCACAAATCCATTCACCCGCACAGCGCATCCTCGCCATCTTCCTACGCTCTCTCCCTATGCTGCTGTCCAACTAGGGCCGCCTGTCAGCTTTATCTTCTCAACTCATGCCCGAGCCGATTCTTCCTAATGCCCGTCCCTGCCACAGACACATTGCTGTAGCCACCTCGAACTTCTCCTCGTCTAGGTACAAAAGGATGTGTCGGGCCATAGGATTGCGGATTTTGGTCAAAAATAAGCCCCTGTAGCAAGTAAATACCAAATCTAGCCCTTGGAACACCGTAATTCCGTTTCTAGCCCCCTCCTGACCGCACGTTTAATTTGGCGGCGACATGTGGCAGTCGTGTGGTCGCCGACCTCACGACTGCACTGTTCATGCGAGTCGTGCGGTCGGCGACCACACGACTCAACTGGCATATATATGTACCTACATAAATGCATGGAATATTCAAGAGGACCTACATACGGGTCTACATGTGCAAGTGCTGTCTGTATATATTACCGGGTAAACAGAGTTATTTTACACTTAGTTGGTCTTCCTCCGGTAGTAGCAAGTTTAACTTTGCTGCATGCACCACCAAATGTTTAGCTTAGTGTGTTTAGTACAAATGACGATCGAATGGCTCTTTTATTTTCTTAATTACCAGCTGTCTTGATCAGCCAGCTGAACAAAATATATATATTGCAGGTTTTTTTTTGCAGCATGCAGTATATATATACACACACATCGCCCGCTTCAATTCGCACAATCTCATTGAAGCTTGGAAAAATTCAGTTAAATTATAGCGTAACCTATTGGACTAGCTTGCAAACAGCCAAATTAAACACTACGACAATATACAATACAATTAGCCTTAGGGTTTTACGTACACGATAATGAAATGAAGGATCGAAGGAATGACAAATGTGCATATATACAATAATAATAATGTAGTTGGCTTACGTCTGCTTGATCGATCAATATACATATATTTCAATATTTAGCAGTGAACAGTAGCTAGGTCGCTGGAGTTACAGTAGTACATGCTGGGCCGATACGCGCCAGCGATGACGTGTATCCGATCAGTACGCTAGTAGAGCTGCTAACTGGGAACGGTCACGCCAGCTGAGTCGTGCGATCGCCGACCGCACGACCCGTATGAACAGTGCAGTCATGCGGTTGGCGACCGCATGACTGCCACATGTCATCGTCAAATTAAACATGTGGTCGGAAGGGACTAGAAACAGAATTACGGTGCTCCGGAAACTAGATTTAGTATTTACGTGCTACAGGGGTCTATTTTTTACCAAATTTCTGGGATTGCAACCCCAAGCCGCTTCACCTTGTTTTGACGTCTTCGCACGAAACTTGGAGCAACTCGTCGCCGCCGTCCGCTTTAACACTCGCGTGAAATTCCCTTGCTTCTGGTGAGCCCTCGTCTTTACCATCTTCTTCCTGCGCTTCCCCGTGCTCCTTCCTTTCTCTTCCACACCTCACCAAAGTCGATCGATGCCCCATCGGAGCTTCTAACTCGCAGTGCACCGAGTGTTGGAATTGCTTTGATACCAAATGTTGCAAGTCTTTACGACTGCTCCCAGAACTTTACGACCGCTTACGATCGCTTACGACCGGTTTCGAGAGCTTCCGACCACCTCCTGCTGCCGTTCGACTGCTCAAACAGCCGTTCGACTACGTTTCTCTGCTGTTGCGCTGCCCTTCCTTCGACCTCGCTCAAGCTACGGTGATCGTAACTCTCTACAATCATGTAGTGATGCTAGCGATCACTGTTCACTGTGGTCGAAACACCCTTTCAACCACGTTTACTTACAACGTGGAACATGGTCGGAGTTCCTTTCGATCACATTCAAGTCTTCACGGTGCAGTTGCAGCCTCTTATGACCACCCACGCTGTGGTCGAAACCTTCACAACGTGGTCGAATGCCCTTACGACCATGTTCAACTCTTCTTCAATGTGGTTGAAGGCTCTTACGACCACGTTCTCTTCGCTACGGTCATACGTCTTCTGATCACCCTCAAATTTTCTCTATCGTGGTCGTATCACCTCCAGACCACATCTTCTTCATGTTTGCTGTGGCTGTACGCCTTCACGACCACGTTTGCCGATACTTTGCCGTGGTCGTAAGTCCTTCCGATCACGTTTGCTGTGGTTGTAAGTCGACTTCGACCACGTCTGTGAGATTACTCAATGGAGACGACACTCAAGTTTTTCTTTTCACTTCTTTCCTTCTCGCCTTACTCGGTGCACCTCTGGTTACATGACTCAACCCCTTTTTATACTCTGCTCTACGACTTGTGCACAAGTTACGACCATGATTACAAATCGACTCTGACTATGATTACAACTCTGTTTCTGACTTCGAATAGAACTCTGTTTCAACTATGACTTTTACTGACTTTCAACTTCGAAAACAACTGACTTTTCGGTTTGATTACAACTGACTTTCGATCACGACCAAAACTTAAACATCCGATCGAACTTCAGATGAGAAATGAGTCATCCGTTGACTGTTCAATCCTTTTTCGACTAGTGATAGATAACTTCATGCGGTCAATTCTTATTAAAGGATTATAAACATAGAAGTGATGCAATCATCTTCATGATTGCCTCTAGGGCATATCACTAACATTGGCTTCTCTGGAAGCCAAAATAAATAGGGCGGCTTCACTAAGCCACTTCTCCAATAGTTTCCAGAGCCTGCCGACATGTGCACCGTTTACGTCAGTGTCTCCGTCGTCCGTTACACTACTACAAAACAAACTATACTGGATGTCTCACCACAGACGGTTCATGTGGAGCCGTCTGTGCTTTGATTATTACAGATGGTTCATGGCTAAAACCAACTCTAAAACTATCGCAGATAGTTAGGTTTAAAAGTCATCTATGATATACACACTATCACCGACGATTTTTAATTAGAACCGTCTATGAAACTATCATAGATGGCTTTTATTTACAACCGTCTATGTTTTATCCTTTGTTGTATGAACTACATAAGCTACTGAAACAAGAGACAAATTCTAGGAAAATTTATTACAAAAGTCCAAAATAAAGAGATTCCAATATCTTAGTCTTTTGGGCTGCATATGCTTGTTCTTCAACTTTTGGAATTGGAAGATCAGCCGCTGAGTTCTTGAATGCCGTGAAGATTATCCTTGCCCTCTCCACTTCCTCCTCTAGCCTGGGCAAATCATTAGCATGGCCCACAATCTCAAAGAGGATGCCATCATAAGCTTCCTTAGAATCGGCCGCTTCTGCTTGGTCGGCAATGTTATCCATGTGTCTCTCCACAGCCGCAAGAGCTTCTTCCGCTTTGTGCACATTACAAAGAAGAACAAGGCTGAGGGCGGTTTCCCTTGCCTGAGCAGCAACGAGACACCTCCGTCGACGGTGGACGATGAGGTCCAACTGACAGATAGAAGCGAGTCGAGGAAGGATAGCAGGGCATGAGCGGAGGAGCTGCTCCAGAGGTAAATTGTTGGCCACCTATGTAAGGTTTCGGCCGAACGACTCATGATGGATAGATGAGAGGAAGCAGATTAAAAGCATCTAAAAACAATATTAGATGCCATTATTGACAAATCTGATGAAGAAGATGAGGAGAGGATAGTTTAAAAAGCTGGATTAGGTGTGTGTATTTAAGCGTTATCACGATGGTTCGTATACGAACCGTCTCGATATTAATATCACAGACGGTTCGTATAACAAACCGTCTCTGATATGTGCCTTATCACAGATGGTTCATATAACAAACCATCTCTGATATGTGCATTATCACAGACGATTCGTATAACAAATCGTCTCTGATAATGACACATCTCCGATCCGTGGCGTATCCCTTAGGATTTCGATCTCACCCGTCCATTCTCTCCTCATCGAATGGTAGGCACCGGTTCCTCCCGTTGCTTGGCCCTTATTAATTACTCCCCCTCTACCTGTCCACCGGCAATGACGCGTGAGTTCATCCACTAGCTTACTGCATCCTCCCCTCGACGACGCCGACTACCGCCGTGAGCTAGCG